>SCLH01062889.1:0-22270 GCA_004367855.1 Oikopleura vanhoeffeni
TAATAATCATTTTGATATTAATATTTATTTTTATAGAAACTAACTCACTGTGGCGCTACTGTAGGTGACGTTTCTTTGAAACTTTCACTTACTTCCTTACACGCACCATTTGAGTATCTACAACAGTCATCAAATGTTCCACTTAACCGCACTTTTGATAATTCCTTTGCCAACAACGATGATGTACTCAATACCACTGGTGATGATCCCATGAATGCCTCTATGCTTGAAAAACTCGAAAATCTGCTAGACTATCATGAGGACCTGTCTTTTGCATCTGGTGACCCTGACAGTCAACGGATGTCTGACAGTCAGCTTAGTCATGCTGCTCTTAGTTGTGCGAGTTATCAAAGCAAATACGGTGATAAAAACGTAGGTCATTTCAAAAAAAACAATGTATATCACAATATAGCGTCATTTTAAATTTTCTCCTTGTTTTTTAAACGTTTTTAATTCCTATGATGAAAACGTTTTTATTAATTTTTTGAAAAAATGATAAACATGATGTCTATTGGATTAGGAGCCTTTTAAATATTAATAATTTTTTTAAAAAAACGTGAAAATCGTGTTATATTGAACTTAAAACATCATTACTCTATACAGAATTTATATTCTTAATTTTCCTACATTTTAATTTTTGATATAATATGAGCAGTATTTTGGTCTTTCTATTTTTAAAAAAATTTATAGTTTTGTATTCATGACGTTATTGCTCATGTCACTGAGAAGCAACATTTTCAAGATGTGCTTTTTGCCCCCAATAACAACACACCGAATACATCCACTTCTACCACCGCTAACGACCTACTCCTTGATAAAAGTCCTATCGTTATTTCTGATGCTGCTGAATCAGATGTTTTGCCTGTTTTAACCGAGCTTCCTATTGTAAACTCTAATCAAAATACATCTGGTGCTACAGATTTTTTGGCTGATTCTAACGTCGCCGACGATGTTGCTGGTTCTAGTGTCAGCTCTAATATTGAAAATAGACCTCCGGAGATGAATTCCACCGAGATTGATCGGTCAAATATTAATGGTTAGTCTTTTTTTTTTAAAAAATACAACATTTTAGTTTTTATTTTACTTATTTTCCAAATTTAAAAAAATTTAAAAAAAATTTTTACATTTTTACACTCAAATATGATTATAAATAGTTTTTTATTTTTACTAAACACCATAATGTGTCAGATTTTTATTTATTATAAAAAGATTATTATTTTTATATGATCGTTAAAAAATATTCTATTCCCATGCTATCAATTCGATACATATAATGAGACTATCATTTCTAATTTTTACTTAATTATTTATTAAAAAAATTTTGCCTAAGTCAATTTCATTCAAGATTTTAACATGTAACAAAAAAGTTGTTTAGTTATGGTGGTGTTCTTCATAATTGTTTATTTTCCTAAAAAAACTCTAAATTTACTTTTTTTGAAAGTACATTATATTTTTATTGTTTAATAATTATACTAGTATCGATGGCGGTTTTCAAGTTTATAGAGTCGATTTTTCAATTATTATTCTATGTGGTAATCCTATTATTTTAGTTGATCGAAATCAGACGTTATTCAAATTTGGTGATTCTGTTTATGGTGCTGATTCGTTGAAAAAGTCACTCTCCGCAAATAGCACATCAAATCCGTTTAAAAAGCCCCGCACCACCCCCAGCGCCTCAAATAGTTCACCTCTGAATAAGTTGCCCGCTGCTGGGTTCGGTTTATGTAGAAATGACATCAGCCCATCAAATAGTGATGACTTTTGTGGGTCAGAGGATGATTCTCTTTACACCTCGACCACCGAAACAATCCCAGTCAACATCCCACCTCCTTCGACTCCCGCAAAGTCTAATCATTCAACGTCCAAGAAGAGAAAATCCTTCAGAGCTTCCAAAAAACGATAGCTTTATTTTCAGTATGAATCACAACACCCCTATCCCCCAATTCCAAACGCTCAAAAAAACAATAAACCAGCTTTTAGTTCTTCGAAAGGAACATTTGTATGGCGAGTTTTTCAGGATAATTTTATTTTTACTACTGTTTTTTACTAATGATTTGACATTGATTTGGAACCGACCTTTTCTAAAATTTTAAAAGATCGTTATAGGAAAGGTTTTGTTTAAAAGATTTTTATTAAAAAAAATTTTCCTGAAAAACACGCCTATGTCTTCAGCAGTTTGTTCTCATTTATTGCAATTTTGGTATAGGTCAAGACTTAAACAGCAAACATGCTATCCTCATGATTTTTATAACAAAGTTGCCCGCCCTTCAAATTTCATAATTTACAGGAAAATCATCACCCCTACAATACAATAAACCATTATTTTTAAAAAAATCCCCCCGGAAACTATATTTTCGCTATTTTTCACGACGTTTCTGACTCTGGTTTTAATCACTCACTGTTTTTGTCAAAATAATACTCACAATTTTTATTTGTACCAAAAAAATGTGTATTCTAACCTATTTTGATTCTTCGTAAATTCTTTCTTATCATACTTGAAAAAATTTTCTGGATGTAGAGTTTCTTTTGCCTTATAGTACATTACAAACACAGCACGTGACTGCGATTTTTAATTTCACAGTCCAGAACCGAAGCTTATAATTACTACGTAAAAAAATTTTTAGCAAAAAAGTTTAAAATGTTTTCATCTCAACGTTTTCATTCAAATTTTCGTTTCTTTCTCATATAATTTTGCTCTATTATTTTCACGTTTACATCAAAAAAAGATAATTTTTAAATTTTTATTATTCAATTTTATTGATTTTTCGCAATTTTCCAGATTGAATAATTGATTACTCACACTTGCCTGATATCAATCAACCCACGTATTTTCTAGCCTATCAGGTGGCGTGTGAGCAAACAATTCATTATTCTCAGCACTCAATTGACTCAATTTTTGGTTGTGTATTACTAACAATCTCGGCCAATCAAATGATTTTGCCTTTGACATGGCTTAAAATTATAAATCATTCGAATATTTTAACCCTCCCGGACCGATCCAGTTCAATCAGCGTACATGGGTTAAGGTTAAGTTTTACAAATTTTGACTGTTTTATGCTTAGAAAAAATTTCTAAGAATCATGAGCAGTAATCTGTTTTAAAAAAATGCATTGTTGTAGTTTTTCTTAAATTTCAATTTTAAGTTTCAAAAAAAGTTTTATTTATAATCATTTTTCACTCTTTTTACAATGGAACTAAGAGTAGCATACATATAGATTCTTAATGCTGATTTTTTTGTTTTGAAAAAAATTTTTATGGTCATCTATTTTTCCAAAAAAAATTATTTTTACTTATAGTATTTTTACAATTTCGTCGTGACAAAAAATATTTCTATATTTGATCATGATAAACTAATATATAGCTTTCGTTTTTTTCACTTAAATGTTGAATCATGGATAGGATTTTAGAACAGACCGATCAATATTTTATAAATGCAATTTTTTATAAAAAGAGATTTTTTTTTTAAATGTCGTTATTACTTAACCATTTTAATAAACGAAGCATTATTCACCCTACAACTTTTAATTCGGATTTTCAGGTTTTGATTTGTTTTGTGAAAATAAAATTTCTTCTTGGATATTGGCACATCAGTTTTTCGATTTTTAATAAAATAATTTTTTTGGGAGCTGCTTTTGGGGTGTAAACTCATTCCGCTTTTAAATAAAATAATAACTTCTGCTCTGGGGTGGTTGGAGCAGCCAGGTTTCTTGCTTCTTTTCTTTATTGTTTTTTCTTCGTTTTCTTTCCATAATTGATAAATTTCACTTTTTTGACTTTTTTACTTCGTCGGAGTCTACATATTTGCCAACCAATTGTTTTGAGCCATTCGTGTAGTTTGGAATCATGGTATTCACTATTTATATCTTGTTCTTCTAGGTACATTAGTACCTTTTTCCCTGAACCTTCTCCTTCATACCATCTATCAACTCTTTTTATGAACGTTTCGGCTTCATCATAATTGTTTTTTTCCCATTGTTTATTGAATTTCATCATTTTGTTATCATTTTGATAGAGATCAGTTGGTTGATCGCAACCATTACATAATGATACTGTATGTTCTTGATGCTGGCATCTGTTTTTATAATAAATTTTTATATTATTTGAAAAATATTTCGTGCCAATTGTCGATCTTATTTTTTGAGGAAGACGGTTAAATTCTGTTGTCCAAGCCATAGGCATTACAGTTAGTGTTCGTTTGTTTTCTTGGCGACCATCACGGGAAGGTTTGAAGAATGGGATTGTATCATTTGATCTTGTTTTACCATAATTCGGTTGGTAGAAACAGGACACCAAGTTCTCAAACTCCCAACGTGGATATGCAGTGGACAGGATTGTATTCATTCTTGTCATGTGTGACATCCTGTGTAGATTTTGAAAGCTCAGGCAGAATGAGCGGTAGAGTAAGATATATTGTGGAAGGAGCTTGAATCTTAATAATTTTTGCCTTTCCATTTTTGTTGCAAATTTTTTATTTAATAATTTATTGGCTTGAAACTGCCATTGTTTATATAATGGGTTTTTGAAGAGGGACATATAGGCTAGACCATGTGAGAGTTTTCCATTCATCAGTGATTTTATTAGCAAAGAGATTGATTTTGGACCAGTGTATTTCAGTAATCCTGCTATGAATCCATTGTATTTTCTCATTGCAGTCGTAATGTGTGCTTCATGTGGAGTGTAGTTCATTTCTTCATTCAGATTTATTCCCAACATATTCATTACAGGTTTTTTTATTAATTTATTTCCATCCATTGTTACCTCACAGTCGGCTGTTTCTTTGCTTCTATTCAATTTCAAAATTGAATAAAATGATTTTTTGTAATTAACTTTTATATTTAAGTCTTTACAAAAATCTGCGAAAGCTTGAGCTGCTTTATTAGCTTCCAAAATCAATTCTTCTTTATCATTCCCAGTACATACTATATTATTATCATCTGCGTATGTATAGTTTCTTGCGTTCTCAGTCAAATCATGCGATTCTGTCATCAGTAGTATAAATAGGATACAGGATAAACAGCTACCTTGACCATATCCGCGATCAGCGCCATCGAATGGATTGGATAATTTCCCCTCGATTTCTACTTTAATGGTTGGTTGTATTAAAAAGCTTCTAATTGCAGTTAGTGCGTCATTGTTAAAAAATTTTTGCATTTTTTTCAAAATGATTGGCATGTCCGTCGCTCCATAGGCGTTTTTCAAATCGGTCAGAATTATAATACCAAATTGATTTTCTTCATCAAAAACTTCTAATCTTACTGAGTTAACCATTTGGCCAACATTATGGCCGAATCTGAAGCCAATCATGTCTTTGTGAAGTTTACCTGTGGATTCCACATGGTGTGAAATTTGACAGGACATAACCTTTTCCAATACATTGACGATTGAAGAACAGATAGAGAGAGGTCTGTAATTTGTTACATCATTTTTATCGCCTTTTTTATGTAAGGGGATACATCGAACCTCTCTAAAATCTTTCATGTATGAGCCATTTTCGAGCAAGGTGGTTATTATTTTGGCCAACATAGTCCAATGTAAAGGGCTCATTAGTGTTAATAGGTTGAGTGAGATACCATCATATCCGGTGCTGAATTTTGAATTTTTGTGGTTTCTGTAAATCATTTCCAGTGATGTGATTTGATTCAGTCCATTTGGTTTAATTGGTAGAGTAAATGAAAATTTATTTATATCATCTGGTAACTTTAATAAATCACTGATTTTAATGTTTTTAGGCTCATAATCATAACTTAGTTTTAAAAAATGTATTGCCAAATCATCTGGGGCAATTGAACACGGTATAGATCTATCGATATTGTGGTATATTGACACAATGTTCCAATCCATTTTTTGTTCGATTGCCAAATTGTCTATCAATTTTGTCCAATGGTTTCTTACATTTTTTTGTGTTTCTTTTTTGATTTCTTTTCCTAATGTGATGTAGTCTTCTTGTTCACGGATTTTTTTGTTATCGAATCCTTGAGCTTTATAATTATTGAATTTTTCAAATTGTTTTGATTCTAATAATAAGATTCGTGGCGTTTTCTTTATTGCGGATTTTCCAGTTTTTAACATTTTCGTTTTAACAGGACAAACTTCATTTGCTAAATCTTTTAGCACTTTATAAGCGGAGTCCACCATTTTTATGTTCCATTTTCCCATTAGCAGCATATTTGATATATCCATTTCTTGTTCCATTTGAATTTCTTTCAGTTTATTGTATGTCGAAGTATATTTTTGTTCATCTTTGAATTCTTCGCTGCGTTCTTTGTAGATCTTTTTTAACATTTTTATTTCAAAAGATGGTCGTAGACAGTGGATTTTCGTTCTGATTTTTACTACTTTGATAATTTTTTTATTGTGTTTCCACGGAATTTTAAATATGCCAATTTGATGATCAGAAATCCCCAGAAATTGTTTTCTATCAACCACCATAAAGTTATGTAGAGGCGTATCATTCGTGTGTATTAACACATCCAAAAAACTTCCTTTTCCGGATCGACAAATAAATGATGGATAAGTAAGCCATTCATTGGTCAAAGTCGTTTTTGCGAAAATATTATTTACATCTTTTTCGTAATTCCTTGTTTTACCAGATTCCAAACCATCAATCTGCCAGTTTAGGTCGCCAACCAATATTGAATTTTTTTGTTTGTCCAACCACGTAATAAAATCCCAATATGATCTACAGTATTCGATATAATTTTTAAATAAATGCTGTTTTACCATGTGATTTTCGTCACATTTTGTTGGAGATCTGTAGGTTGTATAAATTGAGACTTCATCTGATTTTTTTGGCCCAAATTGTATTTTTAATTTCAGGATTAATGAAGAGTATTTTATAACATTACATTGCTTTTTAACTTGTTGATGGATCATAATCGCACTTGAAACTTTGCCTTCATCTGTGTTATAATAAATTGCAAATCCACTTGGTATTCTTTGTTGTATAATCTTCGGATCGAAAAGCATTTCTGATATACAAAATATCATAATATTTGGCATTTGTAGTGCGACATCTATAAACATATTTCTATTGTCCCCCATCATATCAATACATCTGAGGTTTATGATTGCAATTTCTTGATATGATAATTTTACTTCTGTAGGATTGGTTTTTGTAGAGTGGCAAACTTTATTTTTTAAAATTTCGTTTTCCTCATACTTTTTTATCTTTTTGACGGCTTCTCCATTTGACCAGTTTATTGTTTCTGCAAATGGATCTAGATCCAATTTTTCTTCGTTAATTTTAGTAAAGTTTGTAATGTTATAATCTGATCTTGCACACTCAATTACACTATCATCGTTTTCTATACATAATATATTATTCTCGGAGTTAAACGATTCATCCTCTGTTAATAAGTCGTTACAATAAAAGTCTTCTTTATTTGTTGTAAACGATTTTTTTGGTATATCCGAACCTTTCAAACAGTCAACACGGTGTTTAATATCATCGTAGATATCTTTATATTTATTTAATTCAACGTCATTTATTGTAAGATCAACCTTTTCATTCCAAATTCTCGATACATCACTACCCTGCTCAACCGGTACACTAACTTTTCCTGTTGAAATAATTTCAGACAGAGTTGCCAAGATATTTTTGTAAATCTGAATTGCTAATAATTTCGGCATTTCACTTGATTTGCGTGTATTTATTACAGATGTAACTTTTTTACAGGAAATATGGTTGGAAAATTCTGCAATTTGACGTAGTTGAGATTCATTAAATGTCGTTAAATCTTTTTTGATTGCATTTTTTATTTTGGAAAATTTCTTCAGAATTCGTCGGAGATTGTTTCGAAACTTTCTAACGACCAGGTTGTCTTTATATATATACATTTTATGATTTGTTGAAATATTTTTTACAGTTTTTTTACTTTTGTTTTTCCGTGTAGACTTTTTGAATTTTGGTTGGACACCCAAACTTCATTTTTGGAGTGGGTTTCTTAATTTTTCTATCATTTCATCAATCTCTGCTGCTTCTTGAGTGTTTATTTCTTTAGGCTGTACTTTTTCCGGTGATTCTGCAGCAATTTCTTCTGAATTTTCATCTAGTAATACCTCTGGTCTTGGTTTTTTATGTGCATTTTTAATGAAACCAGACGATTTATTACTTATGTTACTATCAAGGTCTGACTCAGAAATATTTGAATCATTTGATGTTGTAACTGATAAGTTTCTTTTTTTCATTTGTTGAAGTTTTTTTGCAGTTTGGGGGACTTCTTCAAATTTTACTGGTAAAGCATCATTTGGGGGTATGATATCTTGAGCGTCTGAGTAGACTTCATTGTATTCTTCATCGGTTTCATCAAGTTGTGGTGGATTTTCAGCATCAGAAGAAGGAGTTTCTATGTATTGAACAACACTTCCAGTTGTTTTTATATTTTCGTCATTTTCAGAGACAATTTTTTTGCTAGATCGCGTTTTCCTGGGAGTTGTTGATCTCGATCTCGATTTTTTTCCGGCAGAAATTGGTCTTTTCGGAGTAATTTTCAGGAGTTCAGGAATTGTTTCACGTGATAGGTCGAATGTAGAAGACAGTGCTGGGGAACCAATCTTTTTTGGTGTTACAGGGAATGAAGAGTTTTCCAGTGTAATCTGGGTTTTGTGAGAAGACTTATCATTACCAGACATGACAGGTTTTGGAAGATGTTTTTTCTTTTTTTCTGCATTTTGTTTCGGTCGTTGGGCAGAATTTATTTTTAAAATTGGATTATTTGGATTTTTGAATTCCAAGTTTTCTTGTTCTGAATTGGAGTTATTCATTACATTTGGCAAATTTAAATTTCCGAAATTTGAAACTGAAGTGTTTTGTCCAAAAGATTCGTCAGCTGTAGAATTTGAAGTTGACACATTAAAGAAATTTAACATTTCCGAGTCTGAGACATTATTAGCATCATTGGTATTTGCAATTAATGTCTGGGCTTTTTGACTAATTTTTTGTGCGTCATTATTAATCAATGATGTATTTGGCGTGGGAAAAGTTTCAGCTGGTTTTTGTTGAGATTTTAGCGCAATTTTTTCCATCGAAATTTTTTGCGCGTCATTTTTTCGCGGGGTTTCACCAGTTCGTCTTCTGTAAGGTGCAGCTGCGTTGTTGATTACTTTTTGACGCATTTCAGCTATTTGATTGCTTGCCCCACTTTCTGCAGCATTAATTTCGTCTTTTAAAATATGGTTTCGATGTTTGACGAAATTTCGAAATGCAGGTTTGATCTCGGAAATGTCGTAACCATAATTTTTTTGATTTAAACCTTTTGAATATTCTTCATCGGTTTCTCTCCAGTGTTGGTTCCATTGTAGGAAACTTTCTCTTGACCCATTATAATTATCAGTTACCAATAATGCGGAGTTGTTAAAATCGGGCTTTTCCATTGGTTCTAAACTGCCTCTATCTGTGAACATCAGTCCATGATAAAATCTTGCGTGCGCATTTTGGTTCATTCTTATATTATAGTCATGAATGTATTTAAACATTTCTTTAAATAATATTTTTTGGTTCATTTCTATGATAAACTCCGTTCTCATCAGCTGCTTGTTAAATGTACGTCTTATGCTCATAGAATAATGGAAAAGCTCACATTCTCTAAACGCGTAGATTGGGTCAGATGGGTGCAAATATTCTCTGAATCTTCTGATGCAAAAGGTGTAGGCTCGGAGATTATTGCAGTAGACATGAAATGCCGCAAAACCTTTTTCTTCATCAATATTTGTGGTTAATTCGGTCGTAATCCCTGCAATTCGGATATCGTTGTAAAAACGATCTCTGACTCGACCTTTTGGCATTTCCAGAAATAAGGTTAGCGGATCACAGCGGGCAGCATTAACATGAAGTTGTTCGGCCATTTCATCAACCGTTATTTGGTCACAGCCAAGTGGCCATAACTTCCATATTGTTTCAACGCCGCGGAATGCACTTCGAAGTGAATCTTGAGTTGGGCAGCGGCCGGTTACCAAATTAATACCGGTTAATATTGGAAACTGAATGCTATTGTCATTCATTTTTTCTTTTGGTTGTATGATTGTAGTTATGGTTGGACGGCTGTTTTCTTCGTAACTTTGAACCACGGCTGATAAAAACTTCGTTTGAGGGTGTACATCTTTTACTTCGATTTCACGCACGTTTTCGTCATTGTTGTATTCCATTTTAACTTACTTTCTGCACAAAGTCTGTTTTCAATTTGAATTTTGACGAATTTGCTTCAATTTTTCTGCGTTCGGTACCAAAAAATACAGTGATTTTTTTGGTCAATTTCAGTTGACTTTATTTTCTCTAAAGTTTTCCAGTTCTCTTTATCGGGTGTGTTTTGTTTTGGTGAAAATAAAGTTAATTTTTAGCTCCTGCTCCGACGCGCGCGAAACCGGAAATAAAAAATCGGTCGAACCTGCGCAGCTAAGAATAAATACTGGACATGTTGTCAGTAAAGACGGAAATCTTTTCTACGAAACTTGTCCGATAATTTTGTTGAAAATGTCCGATAATTTTAGTTTTTCTCCGTTAATAAGGATATGTTTCATACTACTGCGACTCCTGATAAAAATATTTTGTTTTGAAAAATAGTTTGGTTATAAAAAACAAGTCATCCATTGTGACCTATCGCTGGCCAATCACTGTACGCTTTATTGGGTCTTCATGACAGCACAAGAAAAAGAACATTTTAAAAAGAGATATATCTGTTTAATCCATTTTTTTCCAATAATTCTGATTACTTTTTCCATAAGACTTTATTTTATTTCACATCAGTTTCTTTTAAATATTAAAAACATTACAAGTATATTTGTGACAAACATACAGCAACAAATTCGATGAAATCTTAACTTCAAAAATATACAGCTCCCAAAAAGTAAATCGTCAAGCTACTGAAAATATGAGTTAAGGCCCTCTATGTGGCTGTGATTGATTTACCAATTTAGCCAATCAGGGCCCTGCAGAGCCAATGTGATGATCTCTGTATTTCTCGTTTAGATTGAGGGGCAGTGAAGCAGGGTTGGGCAGTGTTCTAAAACGGGATCGGGATTGGAAATTTTTCGACTTCGGGCTAAATATCTGCCTCGGGAAATAACAACGAGGCAGGTCCGAGGCCAAACGATCCAGATCGGGTTTTTTTTCCAACCGATCCGATTCACGTTGTTTTCCAAATCGGGGTCGAACCCGATCCGATCTTCAAATTTTGAGATTTGCTTCCGAGCAGATCCGAACCGATCACAAAATGTCTGAAATTTCCGAACCGAACCGATCTTGAAAATCTGCTCGGATGCCCTTCCCTGCGTAGAAGTCCTTCAAAAATCTTATTTGGTAAATCGAGTCACATGACAGTTATTTTAGGTTGATCGGCAACTTTAATTTTATCGCTACAAACTTACCACCAAATTTATTCGATAATTCAAAATTTAAAAAGTTCTAGACTTCGGTCAATTTGTGTTAAACTGAAATTTATAAAAAGTTTCTTAAATCTATGATTATGATAATAAATCGAAAGCTAAGACAAATATGTTTTTAATAATGTACTACAGAGCGAAATTTCAAGAAAATATTTTGCGAACTTACCGCTACTAAAACAACTTTTTATAAGTTTCAATCGCAACACAGATGTCAGAAGGCCCTGGTCTTTATACATGTATGTAATACATACTATGTATCCAAGAGAATTTAACTCCACAATTTTGTAAGATATCCAAAGACAGCAAACTACTTGTAGGTTTAATTGCTAGAAAAGAGCTGAAATTCACAAAACGTAGAATACTAGATAAACAAAAAAAATAAGTTTGAACCCTTGAACGCTTTAAACTCCCAATTAGATACTTACATGAAATGCTTATAGATATCTATTATATTACCTTTTGAAAATCAAAATTGCTGCACGAATCTCAATAAAACACAAATTAGAAAATGTATGATAGATTTTACAGATGTTTTGAGTTTGAACATGATAACAGCAAGAAATTTCATCATAAAGAAAAATTTAAAAATACGGCATGCCGCGGCAGAAAGACGAGACCACCACCAATCGATTTAATTTGTCCGATTAAGTTATTCTGAGTAAATTTTTTTTAGCAGACCGGACCTCCTTAAGACGAGATTGAGGAATAACCGGTAATGGCAACTTGTTTGGAAACTTTTGGCTGCTTTGGCGGATAATATGTACAATTTTTTGAACTAACATGGTAAATTATTGAAATTTAATAAATTTTGGGCTAAAATTTTTGGCTTTTAATGTTTTATAATCATTTTTGATACGAGGTTTAATTGAAAGATAATTATTTCGGAAAGTGGGGGTTGGAATAATAAAATTATAAATTCACATTGAATTTAACTATGGCGGGAAATTTTTTAAATAAATTGTAGATTTCTTGTCTCATTTTTAAAATTGTGCCATTTTCAAGTTTGCAATTAAAAGTCAATTGTAGCTTTTGAGTCACCACGCTTTTATTTGATAATGTAGGCATAGGATTTTAGAGTATCGCCTCTGATGAGCTATTGTGACTATTCGTTCGTGAATTTCATTGAGTCATGACACGAGCGTAGTTTCAATATTCTCGCATCAATAGAAAGCAAATAATGCGATTAGTTTCTTCAATGCCAAATTAGCAGTGTTTTTTGTATTCACTCAAGAGCCAGTGTACTGCCGCATAATTTGAGTCTGAATTAATCGAGAACTTATCTGTTACACTCTGATACTAAATGCGTTCCCATTTTGCACCAATAGGGACGCGCTTTTCGCAAAATCTCTTAATTATGATGAAGAAAAGGGTTTGTGCATCGTTAGTGACACAAGTCAGATGTTCAAGGTTGACCTGAAATTTACTATTCGGCTCCCAAACTTAAATTGGGCATAACATAGCATAGTAATTTAGTATTGAATAAAAGTCCGGAAATTACCCCTAACCTTGCTCCCAATTTAGGTTCAATTCTCAAGATTTTGTTTAGAATATCTGGTACGTAACTCGAATATTTTATAATTTTATCAGATTATAATTACAAATTCAGATGAGCTTGTGCTTCTATTTTTATGTGCTTTAAAGGTATACGTAGAATATTTGAGTCATTTGAAATTATTTTTCGGAGGGAGAGATTCTTCAACTTTCCAGAATGGCAATAAACGTCGATTATTTTCCGTTTAAGAATTGGTGATCATCGGAATAAAAAGCTTGTTTTCTTTCGATGCTATCGTTAAGTGTTTTGTGAAATGTGAGTTAATTGGTATATGGATTATCGTCTCGTATAAGAAATGTATTATTTTTATTCACTCACTGTATTTTTCAATTATGTTTGTTACTTTGATGCTGTTTTTATGTCTATTTTATTTTAACGCTAACAGTATCACATGCCATGCAATGCACCTTGAGGGAAAAATTATCTTAAATGAGATTACCACATGATTATAAAAGGTTGACCAGTATTCCTATATATATGCCTTTTGAAGTGATTAATTAATTGTTATCTCTTCAAAAGTAGTTAAATGTAACGTGGGAACATGCATGAACTATAATTACTACTATATTGACAAATATTTGCCAAAATGTTTGATTGGATTGTATCTTTGAACGTTTGTCCGTTTGATAATAGATTTAATTGTTTTTTGCTTATTTTTTGGTGCAGCAAGTTGCGTAATAATATCCAGGTCTGAAATGAATTGTGAATAATGGGATGGTACAAGTTCAGGAAAATAGTATTGTTGCCACTTTCGAAAAGTAAGATTAAATAATTCACGTCCTTTCTATTAAAACAAAGCAAGATGTCAATGTTTTTCTGTGTCAGCAAGTTATTTTCAATACTCCATCAAATTGCGTGACTGTCAACCACATTGTGAAGCCAAAATTTAATTATGAATTTATTATATGATTTAATTCGAAAATTATAAGTTGTTTTGTTTCTATAATTTGCGAGTCAATCGCCGAAGTAGTTTTTCATGTATTCAATTTATAATGCTACATCGTCGTATGAACTCCAGTAAGAACTTCTCGACTTATCCCTTTATCCTTTTCGGTTATTGCGTAGCCACAACCTGTAAATTATCACCGTTAAAGGTAGTGCTACGCCATTACCAAGTATAAGGGATATGAACGACTTTTTTTTTCTTTTGCGATGAGTCAGTTTCAATTGAGCGATATTTTTTCCCATAGTATCGTACATTCTGTCTTTTAAGAAGTAGCTTTTACACTTTTTTTTCTAACAATCTAATTATTTTATTTCAGTCTGTTAATTATTTCATTCTGAATTTCTGTAAATATGTCGCTACCTTTAAAATTAAATTGATATTACGTTTTTGTCTTTGTCAAATTTGGGACCAATTACAGTAGATATGTTTTATTGTATTTTTTACATTTTTCATTATCATACTTGATTCAACATTAGGCGCCTCGGTGCTTTCAGATTACATATGGAAGCTCTGTGAATCTTCTTACTGGTTTATTATTCTGCTCATATGCCACAAATAATTGTTTATACTACGGGCACTTTTGTAACTAAAGAATTTTCGAGTGATTGCTCTTTAGAAATTGTTGTTCGAATTTAACGTTTCGATTCGACAATTTATGAGAAATTTTAGATGTTTCCGACTTTATTATGGAAATGCCTTATTTTTTCGTTTACATTTTGCTTCGTAGTGTTTCATCAAGAAAAATTCTCAAAATGCACTTTTCCTATTTCGCCTTGTCGACTCTTTTTTATATGTATTGCAAATCATATGACTTTTTTTGTTTCGGTCGACTATTTGATATATGGAATTTCTCATTCTTGTTCAATATTTTCAACTAATTTTTTTGGCCTAGCTGTAAAAAATTTGAATGTACTCTTTTACTTTAATATGTCTGATTAATATGATTCGGTATAAACAAGGAAGACAACGAGTATTAATCTGTTTTGAAGTGAAATCCCGTTTGTGCAAATTCTGTAACCCTTTTATAGATTGAAATAAATTACCGGACTTTCAGCGCCCATCGCAGTAATTTTAATTAATCATGATAATATTTTTTCTATGTGCTAAATTTTTTTTTCGAATTTTTTCTATTTTGACGTAAAGATATTTAATTATAATTTATAGCATTTTCTTTGTGGTCGAACTCCTTTTTGGCTTCTATATAAAAAAGCATTTTATGTATTTAGACACCTAAGTAGCAACCGTCGTTTTGAGTTTTACAAAAATAGTACAAATCATCTGAAAAATCGTTTCATGAGCTCAGTGGCATTGGTTTGATCTTTTTATTCGAAATTATGCCCATGGCAAATTCAATCTAGAAAAAAAGTTGAAGTGCAAATCTGTTCAACTGGCAACAGGCCCTTGAAGCGCTACACTTCACTACAGCTCTGTTCTTTTAATATTATAAAGAAGCCTTTTTATGTAATGATGTGTAGACTTTGAAACACATTTTTTCTTGGTTAGGTTTCGACGAATACATTTTTCTTTCATTTTTACATAGTATTGTTATTCTTATTTTCTACGAACTCCAAATAACTTATCTAATGCACATTTTATAGGCGACGACTCCGCGTAGACATCTTTTTTTAACCCATACTTCAGTTTAAATCTGTTAATGACATTGATTTTTATACCTCATACGAATCATCTCAATCGTATACAGGAGGGAATTTCAAGTAGCGTATCAAATTTGATTTCACGTAATAATATAATGGGCTGCTGATAATGTGGATTCCCTTGCCATTTTTTTAATATGGATTAAATATTTTGAGAAAAATGATTCTTTTACGGACCGTTTCTATCGCAAGGTTTAATGTGAGGCTGTATTGTTAACTTTGGGATTTCGGATTTTGCAATAATTTTATCGATTTTAGCTAGTTACCTGATCATCATTATGTATGGATTTATTTATTTAGGGTATATTGTCAATTTTGCTTTTAAATTTCGGACGTGAGCGATTCATTGCTCATGTACCTCAGTGACTCGTTGTTTATTCGTTATTTTTTATTCCAATTTTTTAACGTTTTTTCTGAGTATTAACTTTAAGAGAAATTATGATTTTTATACAGGGACATCTTTTCTAAATCGTCAAATGTTTATGTATTGTTTATTCATCGTATGCGTCGCTTGTCCGAGCCGTAAGTATTCAATGACCATAATGGGATTCATCTCACAAAAAGTTTAATTTTCCACGTACAAAAGTGTCCCCTCATTTTAGCATGTGGCTGAAGGGTCGGTGATTTAAATTTGCTTTTTTTATTTTTTCTTATTGGAAACTTTGACTTTATTGGTAGACGTTTTACAATTTGGCACTTTTGGCATTTTCTAGTTATCTTATTTTCAGTTTATTGACTTAGAATGTCTTTTAAAAACACTGAAATAACGTGGGGAATCCGTTTGTAAAATTTTTTTTGATCGTTTAGTATTAGAACAGTAACAGTCTCCCGATTTGTTATTATATTTTGTTTCTCAATTCTATCAATTGAAATGTCCAATAACAGATGCAAAACCGGGACAAATTTGATAAAGTAAATGCTTTCGTGTTTAGCTAATTTTTAAGATTGAATTTAAAATGTTCAAGCCAGATATAGATAATTGCAAATTTCCATTTTTTTCGACAAATCCAAAAAGTCCGGATGTTTCATAAGATATAAAATTTGGTGTCATACGCGCAAGATAGTGCCATTTTGTAAATGTTTTTTGTTTAAAATTTTGAAATTTGAGACGAATTAGGTTTCTTTATTTCGAACTTTATGTTCAAGAGATTTCTCTTCGTCAAAATTCGAAGTTGTATTTTGACTTATATATTTAATAAAATCTTTATTTGATAAATTCTGTTGACAAAAAGTATTTTGTTTATATGTTGATAGATCTGTTAATAATGCGATTCTTTTAGTTTAATTTCGTATTCATTTTCATTGTATGTTAATTTTCGACCATTGAGTACTTCTCGTTCGAATGGTCTGTTCAGTAATTTTTTAAGACAGACGATGATAATCATTTGTATTTTGTCAACAACTCAATTTTATCTGCAAGCAATTGCTTATATCTCCCTATTCCTTTGTTATTATCCCGGCCTATCTAAAACCATCGTTCGATAGCCTTGGGCCTGATTCTTGAATTCCGAATCCACATTTTGGTCCAATCATTAATGTTGTGCCTCATTTATGGCCTTTTTCTACAATTGGACACACTGGAGTATTCAAGGTCTCTTATTTGCAGTTTTTTGCTGTTATTTGTATTTGCCACTTTTCTTGTTCCGTGATTTTGAACTCTCAATATTAAAGTTCCCGATGTCATCTTTTTATCTAATATTTTCACATCTTTTTTGAAGTAACAATCACGTCATATTCGCGCAATGCTTCTATGATCAGATACATGAAATACGTAAATTCTGTATTATTTTGCTGTGAAGTTACCAAGGTTATATGGGTAAGCGATAGTCGGATTTGGACCTTGTGTTTATGGTAAATGTGATTCTAATTATTCCCAAATTGGTTATTTGCCGTGTTGATGATGTCGACAGTCTGTGATCTGTGTTATTCTAACAGTGGATTGACCATTTCAAGCAGTTATAATTTTAGCTTTTTTGCGTGTGTATCATCTATTTAAAAGCACGTGATTTCGTCCAAACTTTTAAAAGATTGATATAAGTCGACTTCGTAGTAAATTATTTTCAATTTCAGCGTGATTTAATGAAATACACAATTTTTTAAGTTCATTCTCCACGTAAGATTAAACTTAATCGTGATCGCCCCATTTATTTTGCTTTTCTGGAGATAATATAATTTGCTTTGTAGAAGGTTTTTGATGAAAACAACATGTCCTTCTATCGTAGAAAATCTCCCTGTTAGAATTTTGAACTTTGGTGGCGTGAGGTTTCGCTAGTATAATTATGAAGTCATTTTACCTTCGGTTTTGTTAGGGGCATAAATTCAATTGTTATTTTATTTCTAGAAGAGATTTTTACGCCACGCATTGCTGCAAGTTTTGGACCTTTTTCGCGGGGAGTGAACCCTCATCCCCCCCAACATTTTGGTTTTGGGGGGGTTGGGGGCTTGATCTTTCCTGAAAAAGGCCCATTTATTTTGTCCGTTCAGTAACTTGAAGCAATGCGATTTATTGGCGATCGGTTCTCCCAACTCAGCGAGTAGTTTTTGGATCGGGTTCAGGGCAGTGCTTTTGTCGATGTCCCCCGTGTTAACTTGCCTTGCATATCCAGTTGTAAAGTGGACTCAAATTTGTAAATTATTAAAATGAACTTTTAAAATTAATGCGGTTTTTTCTCGTCGGTATTAATTCTTTATTAGAATTTTATCTTATTTTTTTTAAAATTGTTGAATTTAATGGCTGTGATTTTTGCAGTACCGCGTCAAATATTCTCAATTTAATATTGTCTTGTTTCGCATTATTAAAAAGGTTTCAGAATCAAGTCGTTTTGAAAAATAAATTTGTTATGTTTGTGTAAGTCTCTAGTATTAGCTTTTGTATTTTTTTTTTTTCGGCCTCTCATACGTTCTCCAGGCCGGATTTTCCCAAATGTGTGATTAGATACACAGGTTTTTATTACTACTTGAGTTTTTGTTCTTCTAGGCTTTTCATGGACATCGTTGTTGAACTCGTAACTTCGTGTAGTTTTTTTGATCTTCAATTTTTCTTTTTATTTTAACTCAGGTAGCTTTTGAAGACAATGCATTTCTTTTTGGAATTAGTTGTGTGATTTCTTTAATATCAAATTTTTCATTTTGTTTCTACCGAGTGAAAAAGAAATGGCGGATCGCGGAAACGAAAGCGCTGTTCCTTCCGATCGGTCGTTTTTTTCTTCTTATCAGCCATTCTTTTTTAGCAATTTTGTTATTTATAACGGATGCATGCCGCGCGGACTCGGAGATTCGGGTCCGGAACGCCATCAACGAACCGTTTCATTGATACTCTGTCCTACTGCTAGTTTCTAAAGTTCCCTCATAAAAGTATCTGATGCTTAGTTTAACTTTTATGTTTTTTTTCGATAGCACGTTCCGGTGCTCATATTTGAAAATGTGACAGTTACTTGACTTGATATCTTTCCTGACAGGTCTGTATCCAGATGTTAAGTAAACTTTCATACTTACAGAGGCCCTGTAAGACTATTGTTGGCTTGAGGTTGGTTTCCAGAACAATGTTAATGCTATTATTTGCTGAGATGTTTGTCGCTTATTAGACTACGAGCCCCGACAACTTTATTGTCTACGTTACTGCGTGTATATTTTTGAATTATGAATAAAGGCAGGTCGACCGAATGTGCTTAGATGACATCTCGCCATATTCAATTTTTACTAATATTTCTATGCGAGAAGTGCCCAGTACCCTTTTGACCTTTTGGGATTAGAGTGTGAGCTGAAAGAGAGAAGCGGCCTCCATGTGTCTGAAGTGGCTTGGGTGTAGTTGGCTCGTCCATTCTTGATTCCTCATAGTTTAAAAGGATATGCCCGATTGCCAATCGTTCGATTTTTTTAATTATTCCGAAGTTCTGTGGTGCGTAAGAAGTCATTGGGATTTATTTCCCAATTACTTACTTGAATTTGAGTATTGGTTTGTGATTACTAAATTCTAGATTTTGTTATTCGCATTCACTTCAGATCCATTAAAAGTCTTTGATCATGTCATAGCTTGAGTGCTTTCCAACGCTTACCGCGTTTTTCTATTGTTTGATAAAGATATATATTTTTCCATATTAGGTGCCCATATCGGTGTGCTGTCTTTGAAATGTTTGCAATTGTTTTATTTGACTGGATTTTCAAAATTCAATTTTTCCAATAAATTAAGCATTTGTCCTGTTTTTTTTGATGGAAATACACATTATTTTCTATGTATTTTTATTTTAGTTTTATCGACAATTGTCATTGTTCGCTTTTTTTATGTATTATTCATGAACAAATTTCACTGAGTTCCCCGAAAAATTTGCCAATATTTTACTATTTAAATGGTGCTTGCATTGAATTTCTTCTCGTCTATTCTGCTCCGGATGTGGTCTGTATATTTTGCGACTTCTCACATTGATCCAGGAACTATCAAACCATGACTGCATTGCTGTTTTCAGGGCTCAATCGCCAATGGTGGACAAATTGAACCAGAAGTTTATTATTGATTCATTCTGAATTTCCTGGTAGAAAACCTGTTCACATTATTGAGTGGTCTTAATGGATCGTTCGGTTGATCGATATTATACCTCTTGTTGTATTCTTCGGTAATTCACAATTCAGAATGCCATTAGTTTTAGGTGAGATGTTGCAACATTTAAGCCGAGATTTTCGTTCCTATTGAATTGTCGAATACTTAGCTAGGTACAGGAACAAGAGCAATAATACATAGATTGGCGATTATTCGATTTAGTTTTTCTTGAAATTTTGCAAATGCATTTTTCTTTGCAACCCGAAAAGCATATCTAAGGAATTATGGAAATTTTTTTTTATTTTATCTAATCCTAATTTCCAGATTTTTCTAAATATTGAATTATAATTTTGACAGTCGGGTATTTATTTCGCTTTATTACTTAACATATTCTCTCCCGAAATTTTTAGCGTATTCTTCAATTTGTAACTTATGTAAGTTTTTTTATTTGGTTTAATTCAACATTTAAAGTTAATTTTCGATCGTCCTTTATGTTGAACATGGCTGAAATTTCTATAGTTATTAGCGACAATGAATTACACCGCTGTATTCCAGCCCGTCCACAACTTTTGAAAATTTTTTTCAATGCATGTTCGACAGCTTCCTGGCTGAATAAGTCCAATGTATTCTAGCCAATATTGACCTATCAGTTTGTGTTCTTTGATTTGCTTACTTTTCATTTCATGTGTCTGAAGCCATTGTGTTCGGCAGCATCGATTTGCCTTTTTACAATTTTTTTCCGGGTATTCGAGCCATTACTTTTAAGTATTTTTGTAAATTTTTTGATAAGTTCAATTATCGATAACCTGATGGTGGCGTTACAAATTATCTGGCAACCGGATTCGTTTTTTGAGAAAATATACTGTTATCAGACACAGTGTGGCGTTGCGTGTTTCAGTTACCCGATCTTCGGAGCCGCCTGGTATTGTTATCCCGCATTGATCTGTCTCAGTTATTCTGGTTTGGTTTTTTTACTAAGGTTGATTTTTTTTGCACTTTCTTAGAATTAATTTCCGATTGCAGCCGTAACGGAGCTGCATCTTGGCCTTGGTAAGCCGAAAGGTTATTTTTTTAGTACCGATAATTCATTGTCTATGCCTAACATCTATCAGCTTGATTTGGACGTTGTGTTAGCCGTTTTATGGAAATCGCAGACCGTCAACAATTATCCTTTTCTTTACGCACTCTATCTACCTGGAGTGTACCAAAGTACTATGATGTTATCGATCTATAATCGTGAGTTTAGGGGTTATGAGTATTGAATCGTAATTATTAAATCCGTTATCCAGTAATTAGGCCCTAACTTACGTGTAAGGTTTTTCCCTTCTTTTCCAATGTTATTGCTTTCTCTTGATTGTTGTCGAACTTTTGAATCATCAAACTGCGACCGTTAACGTTTGGAAAAAGAGTAATACCTTAACCTTAATCGTTTGTAATCTATGGTAATTTTCAATCGTTCAATAAGCGCTTTAAAGAACCTCGCGTCCTTCGTTCAACTAATCTTATCTTACTACGAACGAGGAATGACCTCTTTTCGTCCTTCATCGTATTTTGTAACAAATCCCTCGTCAAGGATGTCTGGCGCCTAGTTGTGGGTGGCGGCATCTTTCCGGTCATTATTTTATGACAGATATGGTTATCAGGAAACGTCAGAAGTAT
Source organism: Oikopleura vanhoeffeni (assembly GCA_004367855.1). NCBI lineage: Eukaryota > Metazoa > Chordata > Appendicularia > Copelata > Oikopleuridae > Oikopleura > Oikopleura vanhoeffeni. Next base: position 21,726 of record SCLH01062889.1, read on the forward strand.
ACTATTGATACGATAGGGAAGTTCCGGCCAATAATATAACATAAAGTTTGGCGGTCCTAAGAGCCGCAAATGATTATTGTATTCTTGGTAAGACGAGATGAATCTTCAACTTGCATTTAGTTGCCGATCTAAAATCAGGTTTGAAACGGTTCGTCATTTGTTATCAGCAGAGGATTTTTGTCGACATTATATTCCTTTAGATTTCCTGAGTGTATTGTTTTGTTACGGGGATTTTAATTGGTTTTCGTTTAACTTTTCGCTTAAACTTCCGATTGTCTTTTTAAATCGCTATTTACAAAAGATTTTTAGGGCTGACCGGCGCCGATGCGTCTTTTTAACGGCGGTTACCGATTAAGTCTGTTTGTACTGAATTGTGTGTTTCAGCACTCGTTTGTATTATAATGAAAAGTGTAAATTTTGTATTATTAAAGCTCCTGCGAAATCAGTTATTTTACCAGTATGTTTCATAAAATTTGATGAACAACTCGAAATGGCTCAGTACTCCATATCCTGGCGAATAAGTAATAATTATTTCTCTTCTCTCT
>SCLH01062890.1:0-14200 GCA_004367855.1 Oikopleura vanhoeffeni
AAACACCACAAACCCAACAAGAGAGAGATTTTAAAAATTAGTGCTCAGAATAGAAACAAAACCATGGTGTGTGGTTGATGTAAAACAAGGTTAAATTTGAATGTGTAAGCTCGTTAGACGAAGAAACATAGATCTACAAACGAGTATCACTTCAGCATTTTTTACAACTCCCTAGATTTGATCTGAGGCGTGATTGAAAGGTACGCAAACAGCGACACCTGGCACCACCTCTTAAGTCTACGAGTTTAAATTCCAGAAAGTCAAAAGTAAATTTTTGATTGAAATTACCTGAGCTAGAAAAATTAAAAATCATTTACAATTTTTTTCTCGGTCAAATCCGTAGGTGGCAGTCTAGACCCCACACTATTTGTTTCCGTCATCTCTTTTATTATCCATATCTTATCATGCATTCGGACTTTTTTCATGTTAGTTTAATGAAATTAAGATATAGATTCAATTTTATTAAAAAAAATAAAGTCAGATATTTAGAATTAAGGGGGTAGCAGCGATGTGGCAGATTGGTACATTTTTTCGGAGTGATTTTTGAAAGAAAAAAAAATGTGAAAAATTTTTATTTTATTTTTTATCTAAAATGAAAGTGTTCATACTTGCAAACGTTTATATTTTTAAATTTTTTACATACTTATGTATCTGTAAAAATATCAAANCGATCCGATCCAATCAAGTCGATCCGATCAGGTTATGCCGACCCCTGTTTTGAAGTCTGAAATTGTGAAAAATCGTCGGTTATTTGGCGTTCTAGAATTGTTCAGTCGCTGGATCAATAAAAGCTCGCCTCAAAAGATCGACATGCTACCGTTACGTGATATGTGCAAATTTGAGCTCAATTTGATATACCGTCTGGGAGGAGATAGTTTTTGCAGTTTGGAAAATGTCCTCTTGTTACGATACTGTACCTATTTGTGTAATGATCAAAAATAATTTGTGATGTACTTTTTCGCAAGATTAAGGATAGATCTAGAAATACCGTAAGCATTTTCGGTTTTTCCCGTGAACTGTTAGTTTTCAGTATATTTCACCGAGAAAATGTCAAATCAGAGTCGTCAACCCCCTTAAACTTATAAAAAAATAAATTAAGGGCTTTTGTATCTCAAAATTATAATAGTTGATACTTTTAGCTTTTACTGTAATAAGGGAAAAGAGCCAACCCCTGGTAAAGAGTTAGGCTTTGGTCAAAGATCTTAAGTGCGCTGCAGCGCCCCCTCTATTTTTGAGTCAAAATAAATTGCAACCTTTCCAAGATACAAACGGAAAATATAATGAGCACCCCCAATTTGCTCAAATTCGTTTCATTTAGACAAAATTGCCTTGATTGGGCTGGGATATTTAGAAGTGTGAATAGGGGAATCGCTATGTGAAATCGCTATGCGCCAGGCAGTGTCAGGCAATCAAACCTGTTTTAGACCCCTTGGAGTTGGAATTAAAAAAAAATACAAATTTTTCTGTCCAGGAATCTAAGTGCATCTGCTCAAAATTTGAAGATTCTAACTTATTTATAAAAAAAACCCTTGGGCACCCCAGTCAAAATTACAACGTTTAAAAATGGGCTATTTCTACCTCCAAATTTAAGATAAACCTTGGACGCCCTAATTTTATTCTCACTTCACCTAATTTAATAAACCTGAATAATATTCCCTCCCCTTAATAGGTCTTAAGCCCTGTAATCAAGGTCATATTTTTTCTTAATAAATTCGGTTTGTTGACTTGAGGCATTGCTTGAATTGCTCTGACTCGCGAGCGCTCCATAATAAATACTCAATCTGTCCAATTGCTGGCGAGCGTGGCCAACGCGTAGGTTTGCAACACAAGAGAGAAACACGAAAGAGAACAACACATCTATCCTCTATTAATATTCCTTACACTTTCAAAAAAGAGAAGAGCATACTGGGATTCGATCCCCTGGGCTCACGTTGAAAACGTTTTTAAGATGGAGTTCCGTTCAATATAGGATATGGTTAAGGGGGTGGCATAAACCCGGAATCCTGGAGTCAATATAACTTACGAAAATAGTAAGTCAGTAAGTTTTTTCATGCTTTTTATAGTTAGCTGAACCGATTTAAATATGTTTCAGCTACAGAGAATCATTTTTATCCATTTTAGGAAAGATTTGAGTTCGAGTTTTCATCTTTGTGATCGTAAAAATTTAAGAAAAAATCGAAGCATTATAAAAATTTTCCGAATTTTTTTTTGTTTTAAAAACTGAGATCTGTAGGTAAAAACCAAAAAAATAGCCACTTCAACTTTTTTCATGGATACCCACATATTTTCTGACCGCTGCTTGAAAAATCATAAAATTTTTATTTTTTCATTTTTTATCGACTGTTTCAGAAAAATTATGAAAATTTTCCCCAAATCAAGTCCAAAATCTTTTATTCGTGATTTTTTGAACTCTCCATAGAAAATCATGCATAATCACATATTAAATGTTTTGGCATCTATTAAATCGCCGTATGTCAACTAATCGGTAGGTCGCACGATTATCATTTTGAAACTGTTGATGAAATTTTTAACACTTGACTGTGCACTCGATAAGTGCCATTCGGCACTGTATCTTAAAAAATGTGATGGTTGTGAAAAATTTCTAATATAATCATGGGTGTAATAGGCGCCAGTTTGTTCAATAGTCAGGACATTTTTTAATATCAAAACGCAATTTANCAGCACACGAGAAATTGATTGCAAGCAAAAAAAAAGTTTATTACTATCAAATAACTAGTTCTAGAATATCGGATTTGCTTGCAAAAACAATTAATTTATTTAAAATTCTAGACATAGGATAGTCTCAAATTACAAAGAATAATAATAACAGCAAAAAATAACTTTAGATGAAAGTATTTCAGTATTATAATTGTGCAGATTTTTGCCCCTTTTTCAGTATTTCAATTTTTATGTTTCAATGTAATGATGGCGCGCAGTTGATCTGCATAAAATAGTGATTGCGAGAAATCTGATAGAAATTATAAAAAATTTTTCTGTTGAACATTTAGCTTAGAGATTCATAAAGATTATTTGAAAAAGAAAAAAAAATCGCATGTAGCGTTCGTGAGAAATAGTCCGTTTTCTAAAAAAAATTAGATTTTGCCCATATTTAACTATAGCAAGGAATTTTCAAAAATAATTTTCGGCGAATTAAGATGAATTTATAAAATATTTTCTGTTGCGATTGTAGAGAATTTTTTCTGATCAATAATATCGGCATTATGTGATTTTTGGATACGTGGATATAACAAAATAGATCAATAAAGAGTAAAAGCAGGAATAAGGTTTATGCATTTAACGGCTCATGTTAAAATATTTTTCTAGAAATTTATCACTTTTATACATTTCAAGGTTACGAACTACAATGTGCAATTGAAAACATAGATGTCCACTTAATTCTCACAAAATATATTTGAGTTTTAAAAAAGCTTATTTCTCCCCAGCACATTGCTGGAAGCACCCACAAACCCCTTAAGGGGGTCGGTGCATTTTGACAGATACGGATATGGGCTCTTGATGAAAAANTCTTTACAGGGTTCATATATTCTTCTCAATATACCATCAAAGTAATGACTCATACTCCAGGCAACTTTTGTAAATACAGAATTTTCGAGTTATTGCTCTTTAAGAAAATTTTGAATTCGAATTAAAGTTTTCGAATTCCAAAAATTATGAGAAATTTTTGAAAACACTTCCGAACATTATAAAAAAATGTCTTATTTTTTATTTAAATTTTTTTACAGTATTTTTTTAAATCAACGAAAAAAACTCTTCAAAATGGCTACTTTAACTTTTCGCGTAGGTGACCACATATTTTTTATATGCTATTTCGTTTTGTTTCTTCGCTCTTGTTTATACTCTGAATCATACTTTTTGAAACGAAAATACGGTTAGGTAGAAATCCATCAAAGCCCTTTTTTTATCCAGAATTAAAAAAACATATTTCACCGAGACTTGCCAAATTGGTAAGCAAACCTGTCCACCATTTGAAATTTATTTCATTTAACTCACGAAAAAAAATATTTCTTTCGATGTGCTAAATATTTTGGTTTTTCCGTCTTTTTTCAGAAATTTAAATTTCGATTTTGACTTAAAAATCGTATAAATTTAAATTAAATAAATTTGCAATGATGGACAGGAGCGTTTTTTAGAGCTCCTAATTAATAAACAAAAAAGAAATAAATTTTACTGTAATTTAGACACCTTGTTTGAGTGTTTTTTTAAAAGACGATTTATAAAGTAAAAATAATCAATCTGAAAAAAATTCAGATTATACAAAGTAAGCTGAAAAGTGGCAACTTGTGTTCGAAAACGTTTTTATCTGAAAATTTTGAAGTGACAAAAAGTTTCCCGTCAAGAGAAAAAAAAAATTGAACAAGTTGCATCTGTCAAATGGCACGAACCCCTTTAAGGGGTATAACGACTCTGATTTAAAAAGGCCTTAGAGGCATTAAAAATGCTCCAATTGATAACGGGGTGATAATAAAGTGTACTAAGGCCCAATAATCAAAAAAAATTTTCGAAGTTTTCGCATTTTTCGATTTTTTTCTAAGTATTTTTTAAAAGATGAAGTTGAAAAAAACGTTTGCTCGTATTTGACCACTAAAACTTCAAAAATATCAACTTGACGTAAGCCAACTTTTCATCAGTGTTTACTGACTTCTTTTGAGCCTACTTTCGGAAAAAATCGAAGCACTTTTTTTTCGGAATTTTTTTGAAAATGACCAAAAAAATCATATTTGCGATTTGAGGGAAATTGCAAAAAAAGCCACAATCGTCGATTACAATTGTTCTTAGGAATACTTGATAAATTTGAGCCATTTTGAAATATATCGTAGGAGAGATAGATTTTGAATCTGAAATTGTGAAAAATCGTCGGTTATTTGGCGTTCTAGAATTGTTCCGTCGCCGGATCAAAAAAAGCTCGACGATCAAAGATTGCCATACTAACCATTACGTGATCTGTTGAAATTTGAACTCAATTTGATATACCGTCTGGGAGAGATAGTTTTTGCAGTTCGGAAAATGTCACCTTGTTACGATACTGTACCTATTGGTGTAACGGTCAAAAATAATTTGTGATGGTCTTTCTCGTAAGATTAAGGATATATCTACAATTGGCATTTTTGGTTTTTCTCATGAACTGTTAGTTTTCAGTATATTTTCATCCGAGAAAATGTCAAATCAGAGTCGTATACCCCCTTAATGTACAGTATAATAATTTTGATTAAGTGACCTGAAATGGCTATTTTTTGAATCGACAGACTTGAAAAAAATATTACCTATACAATTTGTACTCAGCAAATTATAAAGTAGTTGGTGACACCATTCCGTCTCAAATACGTCAAAATCAACCTAAACATGCCGTGTCTGCGATAAAACTAAAGCTATTTTGAGGTTCAATAACTTTTTATCTTAAATTGTATAGAAAATAGTTCACATGATCTCAAAATTGTAAAATTTGCACTATTAATCAAATAGTTTACTATCTGACGATAAGTCAAATTGGTAATAAATTTTTTATGAGTAATTTGTCAAATTATTTTATGACACAGTGTCATTGACACTTATTTTCTGTAGCATAAATAAAATTTATTTAATATTTCAGAACAATTTTCTTGCAAAATAATTGCATCGAGGTGAAAGATATGATATTCTTAAGTTTTGTGTGTTAACTTTCTTCGCCAAACCTGTGATTTACAATTATGTATAGTTCGTGGTTTCTTTAAAACGAAATATTCTTTTATCACTTTTTGCTTAGATTGCGTAGCCACAACGTTAAAATCACACGTTAAAAGGAGTAGTGGCTACGCAATCTAAGCAAAAAGTGATAAAGGGATATATTATATTAGTGAATAGGGTGATGTTTCACACAAACTTCAATATTTTTACAAGGTCACCTTATTTTTCTGCTACTAAGTAGCTACTTCCTCAATATTACGGACGAAATTTACGGCTGTTTTGTAAACTTTATAAAAATTTTTTTTGCTTCTTGTTTCTCTTGATAAAGGGAGGAAAAAAGATACAGACCATAAAATCTAATTCAAAAATTTCCTTCAAAAATAGAGACCGGTTTCAGTGAAATTGAGAACTTTCACACACTTGTTTGACCCAGGAAAATTTCAAAAACTTAAATGCGAGAATGACTGAATTTTATTCTTTATTATTTACACAAATCGAGACCAAAAAGTAACAAAATTTCTTTTGTCATTTGTGAGTGAGGATGCCTTTCGAAATTTTTTTTAATTATTTGTTTGGAATGGTCAAAAATACCGGTAAATTTTTTACGATTAATAGTTACCTGAAAAACTGGTAAAGGCATTCCTTTTGAAGAATCTGTTATACGATTTTCATCGGCAACTATGCTCTCATCATTTGTTCCCCAGGCATGAAAAGAGTCAGCTAACACTGAGCTATTCCTTGAAAACGTAGGATCTTCGGAACTTATCATTATTGTATTGTATTGGTTTTTTGAGACACAATTATATCTAGTTTTTTGCAATTTAAAAATTGAATTTTTGACAACGTTTCGAATATATTTTTATTGCATCACTATCAGTAGTTGACTCCGTCTGAAAATACACAAAATTATTAAGAATTAGGATTTTTTATTCCATTTTTTTTCGAACACAGTCTAGAAATTTTTTCTGAGTACAAAAATAATGAATAAAATTTTTTTTCATTTTTTTTCAAAAATCGGGGATGAGACTGAAAAAATGAGTAACATGTGACTCTGTTTATGTGAGTTTATTCGCCACGGTGGATTTGACCGTATTTATCTCGGAAAATTGTGGGAAGATTTGACTTATGAAATTTCTAGCCCTTAAATCACAGAATCTCCATTAAACGGAGGGTACGAAGACTGCTTTGAGTCATTTCCGGTCATTGTAAAATCTCGTATTATTAGTAGAGGGGGAAAGCTTTTTTTCTCACCTTATTATAAATTGGAATATAGTCACCATCGCTCTTGACATTTTCATCTGAGGAGGCTAGAATTGAACACTCAATTTACCTCTTTTTTCCTGGAGCACCACCTTTTGATAAATCTTTGGCTTTTGCTCGAGCCGTTTTTCTTTTCTCCAGTAAAATCTTAATTTAACGGGTTATCAGGTTGTATCTTTCTCAATAATGCATCAGGTGAGTTTGGAGAGAGTTTGGACAAACTTACAAAAAATTTTTTTTGATCCACAAAGAGTTTTTTTTGAAAATGAAATTAGATGGATAATTTTAAAAATATATTTTCTTTAAAAATTATAATTATATTATCAAGTGGTTTTCCTGAATAAAAATGAGTTTTTTGATGATTGAAGGATTATTATTTGTTGTGAACGCTTACCTTAACTTTTTTCACACCACTTTTTGGCCCAAGATGTCTTTTTATGTCACTATAAAATTATGTTTAGACAAGGGGGGAGATTACTGTTAAAGTCGAAAAATTTGAATAGAGCCTGACCACTTCATAAATTTAAAAAAAATAGAATATTTTTTCAAAAAAATAAAAATTAAAGTGTCAGGAAATACTCAGAAAATGAGGAATTAATTACCCAATAATTTATAAATGCCCAATACCGTCAATTAACTTCATAACATGAATAATCATTGCGTTGCAGCTTGTCCAATGTTCTTGAACATGAAGTAACATTTTTACTTGACCCTTAAAATAAAATTTTGAAAATTAGAAACAGAATTTTTTCGAGTTTGTGTTTATTTTATCGGGTTTTTATAAAAGGTGTTCACATGAGTCAGAGTTATTTTTACTCAGTAGATGTACAATTGTAAAAAAATACTTCTGATTAAAAAAAAAGAATTTCGTGTTTTTCCGGTTACGATTGGTTTCTGCATGAATTCTCTGGTAAGGCCTTTATGAAACTTAGACTTTCATGTACAATTGTAAAAAAAAAGGACTCTACTTTTATATTTGCTAGTCTGGAGGTTTCATTTGTACAGAGTCAGGAACTTTTTGTGGCCGGGAAGATACGTAGTTTTTGCTCTGGTTTGTGGATCCTTAGAAAAAAAAACATTTAAAAATTTCAAAAATTACTCACACTTATAGGTAACATGTTCTTAATGGACATCTTGGAAATATCTTCAAACTTTTCTTGATTCAAATAAAAGGGTTGACACGGCTGTAACGCATTTAGATTTTTCATAATATCTGGCGAATTTGGATTTATTCGAATAAAACGCAAAATCTCTCCAAACATAGTTACTAATTCTTCGTTTTCTATAAGTTTATTGACAACCTCATTGGAACCAATCAAAATCTTAGCATTTCCAGGCCGGAAATTGTGTGTCAGAGGAACCTCCGAGTTCGCTAGAAATTAAATTTTTTTGGTTTTTCGCTTATTGTAGGTTTTTATTGCAAATTCTCCTTTTCAGTCTTCACTATAAGTTTAAGTTTTCTTTTTTTCATTTTTTCTCAGATTTTTTTACCCCATAAATTTCAAATTTATAATTTCAAATTTATAAATTAAGGGCAAAAAATTCACCCCTGAAAATTAGCAACATAAATCAAAATTACATATTTCTAAAAATCTTGATAGGAGAAGGTGGTGTTATCTTTTTTCTCAAAATTTTTCTCAAAATTTTTTCAGTAACCCAGCTTAGACATACGAAAAATTTGAAAAAAATGCGTAGGTTTTCCCCCAAACGAAAGAAGTGCGCAGAAGGACACCAAGTCAAATTGACCTACCTAAGTGACACCCGTTTGTTAGATTTATTTGTAAATGTGCAGCTAACTCGTTCAGATTCAAATAATATTCCTCGTTTTTTGACACGTCAATTGTAATCGCCTCTTCCACCAAATCAATCATATCAACCTCCCTCACTTGAGTCTGAAAATTTAAATAAATTTCTAGCCAGAAAATTCTGATTTCAGAAGTCAAAAATTTGAGACGCTATTGTGTTTTTGATTCTGATTTTTTCTGGATTTTGAAATTAAAAAGAATATCAAAAGAAAAGTTATTTTTCTTGAAAAATGCATATTTGAGTGCTTTGAGGATGCACCTTGAGACGCCTTTGAATGAGTAGAATTGGGGTTTTCTTTATTTTTTTCTCTTTTTAGTTGTCTCGAGTTTTTTTGGTCTAAAGGGGTTTATTTGGCTTTATAAAAGTAAAACATTTACAAACTTACAAAATCTAGAAAGTTTCGATTTCTACGGACATCTCGACTTTGGCTGCCTTTTCTTTCATTTTTTTCCCTTTCAACCTGCACTTTTTCGGATCGCAATTTCTCCAGCCTTGATTCCTCCCTACAATAAACCCGTTATTGAAAACACAGGATTGGAATGGAATAAAATTTATACAAAGAGTGAAAACCATAAACCTTATATTTAAAGATTCAAATTAATATTTCTCCTACTCTCACAAATATCACAGGTTCTAGTGATTTTAGTGTTTTTTCATCTTTAGGTTTTTATTTTTTATGTCACAAACATGATAGAACCTGTCAGAAAATTAGCACTTGATAAGTTTACCGCTAAAGTTCTTTTAGATCTTTCTGGTTAAAGCTTCAAAATTTTTGAAAGCCCCGAATTTATAATCGGGGCACTGAACTTTAAGAAAAACAAATTTTTCCAACGTGGTTCTTCTCGGTTGTTTTGAGGAGAAAAACTTATAACATCTGTAATAGATATTCTACCCCTAGTTTTGAAAGATAATGAATTTTTTAAGAAAAAATGAAAATTTGGGCTTGAGGTTGGAAATTTTTTAAGCTGCCTTTCTGGTTTTACGATGTTTCTTTGTGAATGTTCAAAAAAGCACTTTTCAGAGAAGGGCAAAGCATATTGGTTGCAAATTGAAAAGAAAAACGAACCTTTTTATATCTTCATTTCGGAGATTTTCCAGACGCACCTCCTCGAAATTTTGCCCTTGCTCCCTTTTTTATGAACTGTCCGATTCCTTAAGATTTTTTCAGGTATTTGTCTTAGAGAAGCCAGATAAAAATCTTTAAACACGTAAGACAGGTAAAAATAAGAAAACATTTTTAAGTTATTTCTTAAAATAACTGTAATTTGGTCAGAGATTTTTTTTTGTTGGCTTTTCCTTAATGTGTTCTCGTCACTTTCAATCAGAATTTGAATTTCTGGAAGTTTCTTCGGTACAGCTACATTTTTTGAGGGGGAGCCGATTTTAACGTTGAGTTTTGCGATCTGCTCTGACATCAGAAGACTTTTTTCATTCGTAATCCGGCTAAATTCTCGCATCTTTTCAAGTTCTATCACGAGCCTGTTAATTTCGGATTGAGAATTTGGCTGGCCTCCGGGGATCTCATTTTCAACTTTTTTTGAGACCATTTTGTTGATTCTCTCAAAACCTAAAAAAAATTTTTAGTTTGTTTTCTTTCAAGGAAGGGGGGGGGGTTTTTGTTTTTTTAAACTGTTTTTATTTTTTTGATCAAAAGATAGGGCTAAGGAAAGTGTAAAGGAGCCACAAGAAATTAAGTTTCAGTTTCATTTGAGTTTCACTATTGTATTTTTAAGAAAAATCTCATTTTATTTTTATACTTACTTCCTACTGGAACTTGTGAATCGGAATCTGAACTCGCGACCTTTAATTTGGATCTAATATCTTGAACTCGCTCTCGTTGTTTACTGCCAAGAGTTAAACTATTTTGTGAAACAACATAACTAGGGGACTTTGACACTTTCATTGATTTTGAACGGACTTTTGTGGGTACACCTTTCAGTGAACCAACATTGCCATCATTTGCATTTTCACTTGAGCGAGCTTCTAGTCTGTTCACTCGTAGATATCTAAAAATTCGTAATTAACATAGGGGTAGAGTTTTATGTGGGGGCGGCTTAGGGGTGATTTGAGCTGTACATTACGATTTGACGGACATTTGATAAAATTTTTTTTGGTTTTTTTTGAAACAGAGTTCTTCTCAGTTTTTTTGTGAAAAATGTCTTTGATTTTATTGAAGAGGGAGGAGAGTTTTTTTCTGAGGTAAAAAGCATTTTTATAGGGCTTTTTTCTACGATTAAAATTTTTTTTTCAAGTCAAAAGAAAAGAAGGAAATGTGCTGTAACATGTATTTTTGGTTTTTCTTACTTGTGATATTCATCTTGTGAGAAGTCTGCACAGAATTCTTCTAGCTTTCGATCCAATTCTTGCTCTTTTTCATCCATGTTTACATTATCGTTGTCTTCCATTGTTTTTTAGGGGTTTTTGCCTATAAATTTAAAAATTAAAATCAATTATAGTTTTTTCAAATAAGGCAGATAAATCCACCCACGAAACTCGAAACGCTCAGAATTTAAAAAAGGGGAGGACATACTTATGTTTTCTCTGAAATGAAAAATTGTAGCCTCAAAATTTTAAGGGGTGGGATAAAGGAGAAAAAAAAACAAAAGAAGATCACAAAGAAAACTTTTACTCACAATTTTTGACTAACAGAATATTGAAATGAATGGTTTTCGTTTAAATGATTTTCGTTTTTTGTGCAAATTAATCAACAGGTTTTTTTTGTTTCAAGGTGCAGATTTAATAATTAGTGAAATTTGGTTCGATCTGAAAACTAACTTTCTGAATATTTTTTTGGCGCATTTTTTATACAACCTTAATACAGATGCTTGTCAATTTCTACCTCAGAGGTTATTGTTTCAATATTTTCGAGCGCCAAAAATGGCATTTTAGAACGAAACTTTTCCGTGAAAAATTATTTTTGAGTTGCTCTCAAAATTGAGAGGTTTTTTCTTTTTTATGGATCAATGATTTCTAGTGGATTAATATTTGGGCTGATTTGATATAAAATGCACATTAAAAATAATTGTTGAAAAACTGAAATTTAAAAATTTCAAATACAAAAAGTGACTTTAACAATTCTCACTTTTGAGAACAAAGTTTTTTTTGGCGCAAAAAACTGAAAGCCAATTTAAAAATCAAAGCGTTCAATTTATTCCACTAGATGGAAATTTAATCATGAAGCCAGAAACACTGCCCATAAACTTTATCTGAAGCAAAACAAAAATTGAAAAAGATCAAATAAAACATGAATGAAAAATTATGAATTATTTTTTGTATTCTGAGCAATTTGTCATGACAAAAATGGGTCTTTTTTATCTTCCTTTAAGGAATATTTACCAAACATTTTTTTTTTGGAAATTACTTTTTGAATTATGATTAAAAACGCCCTTTTATACACTCGACCACAATAGCAAAGGTAAAAAGAGAAAATTTCTAAAAATTTTAATAACAATTACAATACTTAAGATTGACGAAAAATATGTTCTGATACAAAATTTTACATTCCTCTGTTATATAAATCTATTTTTTGTTCTTTGCTATTGCGTGTTGGGCCAAAAATATCCGAATTTTAACAAATTCGGATATTGAGTAATTGAAGGGGGCGGATGTTTTTGGAGATGAACAGAAAAAAATAATGTCAAATTTGCAGATAATCTAGTAAATGTCAAAATAAAAGTCGAAACGTTGATAAACAAATTTTATATTATCCATTTCTTAGGCTAAAATTTTTTTTTGTTTTTTTTAAGGATTTCTGTCCTTATGTGGCGGATTCGAGAATTTTCTCATGATGAGTTTTTAAATAACAGAGAGTAAACTAAAACATATATAAATCAAATTATTTGTATAAAGAGGTTTTTTGGACAAAATTTTTTTTTCTCGAAAATTTCATCGTGAGTTTCTCGAGTCTGCCACATGTAAATATTAAGAAAGGGGAGGGTTTTGTTTCTTTTGGAGATGTCAAAAGATTGAAAGGTCATTTAAATACTAGTACACTAACTAGGTCAATTTTAAAGGTGAATCACATAAAAACGCCTTTATGTCCAAAATCATGCTTTGAAACGTTGAAATATTATTATCTCAACAGCAAATTTCAAATAACAGGTTTGTCCTGCATTTCTGCTACGTGAAATATATTTTTTTATTTTTTACTGGAAATTTTTTCCGAAAAATTTTTCCTACAGAAAGCTCAAAAAGACTCTTATTGAATTTACCGATCTTTCATCTTTGAGGTCTTCCGAATGAGATAAATCATAAACTGACCAAAAGGAAAATTATTATTTTTTTAGAATTTCTTTTTCACACAAAATACTTTGTAGAATTTGCCCAATATAAACACCCACATCATAATAGCGATGTACATTTAAATGATCCAAAATTGCGAAACTGTATAAACTACAATAAAATTGCAAATATATCGGAATTAGCTTGAGTTCAGTTTTTATCGTTTTTTGGACAAAAATAGGGCAGAATCACGACAAAATAAAAACAAAAAAAATTAAAAATTAACATTGATAAGTTTTTCTGCAAAAATAACCAATATAAAAATTGGTGATGCTAAACTGCTAGGACGAGAAAGAATTTTACTGTAAAACACTTCATTTATTTATGACTATATTTATATAATGGTTCGAAAATTATATCTTTGTTTTTTATATCAAAACATTGATTGCTCACCAAAATTATCGTGCGACTTTTCTCTGAAACTTTTCTCCGGTTTTTTTTCAATAATATCGACTCAAACTTCGCAGATTCCTCAGCATTATTTTTTCTCTCACACCACGGCATTCTACAATTTATCTTTGGGGGACAATTAGTTTTTTGGATTATTTCTAGATCGGAACAATTATCTCATGTAGTACAAACTAAAAATAAATAATACAAGTCTCGCACCTGACAACCAATCAACGCATGACTCATACAACACCGTTTTAAATTTTTATTGACTCATTACAGCAGAATTCACCAAAACGACTCCCTGCGAATAAACTTAAAATTTTTTTTGGCTTTTTAGGGGGAGATTTTTTTTTCTTTACAAAATTTTTATATAAGATTTTTGCTCAAAATGAAGCTTTTCCCAAGGTTATCATTAACATTTAACTAATTTGTTCAAAATATAAGCTGCAAAAATTTTTTATTAAAAATGGAGACAAAATTGACTTAGAAAAAAAGGATAAGAGAGGCTTTCAAACAAGAAACCATAATTATTAGTTTGATGTTTTCGATCACAGAATTTTTTTGTCAAAGATCATTTCAAATTCGAATTAGAAAACATTTCTATATAGTCCTCGTTTCTGAAAAATCATTAGTATACTTGGGTGTAGATTTTGATGAGAAGAATTTCTCTACAAAAGTCAATTTCTGCCCTCAGGTATCTTTTAATTGAGCGACACTATGAAAAAAATTGAAAAGTTTTCATTCTATCGTCAAAATAAATTCTAGTCCTCAAAAAAAA
>SCLH01062891.1:12065-23950 GCA_004367855.1 Oikopleura vanhoeffeni
CGAAATAATAACCATTGTAAATTTTTAGTTACTTTTTATTGAAAAAGGATAAATAAATTTCAACAAATGGATATGTAAAAACTACTATTGTGTTTTTATTCTCGGATAAATTTTTTGACAAAGCTCATTGAGAAACGTCATATAATTTCCCTTTCGTTTGTTAGTTTTTAGTGAAAGATTACTTTTCCGTCATAATTAAAGTTATGATTACCACCTTATTCAATAGAAAATTTTCGAGAACAAAATACGATATGTCTAGGAACAATGCCTGGGAAATTTAGTCCAAATTATAGTGTTTCCAGTATTTGAACAATTTTCGTCATTTCAACAAAAATTAAAAAGGTGTTAAAAATAAAGTATAGAAATAAAAATTACCTGATGATAAAAGTTTTGCCAAATTTGGTTAAATTTCATCAAATTTTTTTTTAAAGTTTTGTATTCTATAAACTGTAACTTCGGACTGGAAGTTAAAAAAGATGTTTTTAAAACTTTGTTTATAAAGTTGGTTCCAAAATATACTTATATTAACAATATTACTTTCTATATCTTACATTTTTCATGTTCCCGGAATATTATTTTCATTAGACTTTAACTACCAAAAATATGAGGTGCAATCAGGGTCGCAAAAATTCGAATTAATATGGTTTAAGGGCACTGAACCGACAGATCGTGACTTTTTGGAAAATGGTATCTCAGCATTTGATCGATTGATCAGTCCAAATCTGACCAATGAAATCGGGTTATTCTGCAATCCAGAATTTTGATTGGGTGCTAGTATCACGGGTTGTTTGTATCATTCAAAAACTCACGATCTGAGGGCTCTTGATACATATATCAAGTTTTTTCACTGTTATTTCAATTTGATTTTGAAAATGCCGGAAAAATGTTCAAAAGTACAGCGTGAGTCTTTTCGATTTCTCCTCTTTTTTACCCAGACGGGTAGACAGCCAAAATTGCCTATACTTTGCTTAAGATTTTGGCTGTCTAGCCGTCTGAGTAAAAAAGAAGAGAAATCGAAAAAACTCACGCTGTAACTTTGCGGAAGTTTTGTGTTTCTGACTCCGAGAGTTAATAAGCTAAACTGTATAGCCTCTAGAAAAAAGTCTATTTACTTTTATTTAATTTAGATTTGTCGTCGTTTAGTGCAACCTGGATTTATCAATAATAATGAAATCGCCGATTTTCTTTCTCGACAACCAAGTTCTCCCCAACTGCAACAAATTGAAAACAAGCGAGTCGAAAAAACTTCAAACTAATTTATACATAATATAATGCAATAAACTTATACAGATAAAATATTTTACAAGATGACTAATTTATATGCGTTTGCAGAATGCTGATTTAGCTAGAATTGACCACCAGTTCCCGAATTAAAAAAACAATCACAAAAAAGGGTATACCGTATACCGAAAATTATACTTGAGTATGGATATTTTCTAACCAAATCACACGATTTCGAAAATAAGTTGACAATCGTGTGATTGGCCTGGCCAATTTGGCCACTATATTTTCTGACGTCACAGTTATGACGCTGAGTAACTATTCATACGGAAGTATTATCTGCGTTATCAGGTCATTTGACCATCTTAATTCTCAAACTCATGAAACTGAAAGTGAGAAAATCCCGAGTTTAAATAATCTTTATTCTAAATTACATCAAGTGATTTTGAAAGTACCGTGCTTATTACGGCGGTAAAATGCATAAAATTGCATCGGAACAGAGATCAAATCACTATTTTTTTAAACTGATTTAACTAACGTAAAAAATGCTATGAGAACACTTTTGTTATCAATATTAAAAGAAACTTCAAAAAATATCAATTTTTTTTAATAAATGAGAAAAATTGAAAAAAAATTTTATAAATTTTTTCCACGTTTTCAGGGGAAATGCAGAAAATATATTTATTTTCAAAATTTGATCTAATTTCAAAATATCTCTAAGGTTTAGATCAAATAAAGAATTTCACTTTTAATAATGTCATCAAAAAATTGGTTACCTGTAAAAATCAGTCAGCCATCAGTAGAGAGTCCCTTCAATGGACCATAACGAAAATATCCACCAATTTTTCAGGGTAAATCCCTAGTATAAATTCCCTACGTAAGATGATTTACTGATATTTTCAGGAAACAACAATTTTGCGGCCTACTGCATCTGGTTCAAAAGTCAGTTCAGTTGACATCACTAAAGCTTTTATTTTAATTTTTTTTGTTCAAGGGCTTTGTTATCATAATCTCATAGCAATTATTTTTCTTTATTTTTGAACAGAAAAAAATATCTGAAAAAACTATCCTCCGTTTTTATTCTTCAAATTTTATTGTGTGCAACAATGAGCCAAGTATTTTTAGTAGAACAAAAGATAGAAGTTCAAGTGATTATGAAGAAAAAAAATTGTTGGGAATAGAGAAAAATATTCATTTGTTTTAGAAGTCAAGCACTGCAATTACTATTCTGAGAAAGAGATAAAAATTAAGGTAAAAAATAGTTTTTTTCCTGAAAAACGGGAAGTTACGATTAAAAATTAAATGAAATACCGTAAATGTTGGGAAATAATGAAGTTACGCCATAAATTATGTTTAAGAAAAATTTATTGCAGGGTGGGGCGATATCGCCGGAAAGGCCTACGAAATTTCACTATTTTAAAATAAATTCCATCATTTTTTAAATAAGAAAATTTCCTCGCTTAAAAACTTTTTTTATGCGACATAAAACAATACTTTAGTCAAAAATATGATAGTTGAGATAAAGTTGTCGATAACGGTAGTTAATACACATTTAAATAGTAAGGCCTCCCGACGGGCCTTGCTTTCAGCTGATGAATGTTTATAGCGATCATCAACAATATGTTTTTGACAATTTAACTATAAACTTTATTTTTCGTATAAAGCTTCTATCAAGAAATAAACTCAAATAAGTTTTCCAGCATATCCCGGAGGCTGTGGCTTACTTGATTTTCATCGCTTAAATCGCTCTACTCCAAAATAAACGAACTTACTTTCGAATAAGAGAAAATTAAACAAGATTTACTACACATAGAAAGTCACAAATTTAAAATTTATGTTCAAACTGTTCTCACTTAACCCCTAGACTTATAGAGCCATAAAAGTGGTTTTCATTTTTTTTGAAAAGACCGGAAAGGACAAAAATAATTGAAATTGAAGTTCGAGGTCCAAATCGCCCATAGAGTTTGCGATTAATTTTTGAAAATTAAAATAAAATTTTTTTTCGATGAGCCGTTCGAAATATATTTTATCCTACTTTTATATTGGATTCTCTGGAATTTTTCTTTATCAGCTTTATCTCATAATTTATTTTGAAAAAAACAAGGTCTTAAATTCTCAGTTTTTAGGAATTCGTCTTGACCATCTTTAAAAAAAATATAATGCTACTAAATGTAGATTTTTTTTATCTTTTTGTTTGAAAACAGAAAAATTGCTCATGAATTAGAAAGCGGGCGGAAATATAAGGCGCAGACATATTGTTTACCACTAATAACCATTTCAGAGGTGAGAATTATCGTTTCAATAGACGAACCCGATAAGGTATTTTGAATCGGAGACCAGGTTTAAGAACATAAGGTTTCACTTAATTTTATTTTACTAGCATCTCATTATAAAATCGTATGGTTTCTGTAGAAAACAGTTCGAGTTAACTTCACTTTTCCACAGCGGAATGAAGTGATTAATTTTTTGATTGTCTTAATATAATTAATTAAAAATTTGAGTCTATCCTCTATCTCAATGATTTCACAACAATTAATTCCCTAAACACTTAAACTTTTCCCATAATATGACTTCAAAGTCAAGCAAAAAAGTGGCTCTCCATGCCTCTGGGGGATATCAATACTCAAATGAGTCAGGGGGTGAACACTTATTTAACACGGTGTATGAGTTTAAAAATATTTAAATAGCGTACTGTAGGCTGCCTACAATTAAATTTTGATGATAAATTCATGTAACCTGTGATTTTTGATAATTGATGGATTTCGGTGAAAAATTGAATTATTTAGTTATTATTTATAAGTCGTAAAATATAATTCAAATCATTTCCGTACAATTTTTTGATCCTAGGAAAAAACTAAATTTAATTGATCAAAATTATTCCCGAAGAGTTTCAATCGATTCAAAATAAATTCCAGTTTTATATCCCTTATTAACACTTTTGTAAATATCCCGGCCCTGATTAGGAAACGTAGTGTGTTTTTAAGTAGTAGGGCCGGGATATTTACAAAAGTGTTAATAGGGGATATTAAAAAAAGAGAAAGCCTCGAAAAGGTATTAATACTCTAAATTGACACCTAGTGGTTGCAAATACTTAGTGGTTGTAACTAATTTTTAAGAACCAACCATGAATAAGGCTATCGAACAAAAAAATCAGCTACTTGATATCAAATGAGTATTATGAAAACTAAGCTAATAGTTTTTTCTCATTTTTCTAAGGTTTCGTTTTTTCTAAGGTTTCGTTTTTTCTATAAAATTTTCAAAGATATGATTTTTTCAAGTTTTAAGATTAACAAATAACTCATTCAATTTCTGAAAGTTTTTTTTAAAATTTAAGCTAATAATATTATTTTTGACCCTGAAAATTTTGAATGATTTCGATGAATTTGTTTCTCGGTCCCACTCGGTACCATTCAGTTTTGGTGCCACACCGCCAATCACAAGATATCCCTTTAACACCTTTCGCTGGATCTGAGAGATGTGGGCTGAAAAGCGGCCTCATGAGTGGTTAGGAGGGGTCTGAGGTGTGTCAGGATTGGCTACCTAGCCGCTTTTCAGCCTACATCTCTCAGATTCAGCGAAAGGTGTTAAAGGGATATGATCAGTAAATTTGAAATTTGTATTTGGAGTGAAATTTTAAGCTGAGTTGAATGAGCCCACTTTTCTTCAAATTTAAGGAACTGTACTCTAGTTTATAAATCAAAACAATGAAACATCGTTTTCAGCGCTTAAAAAATTTGTTTTTTCTTCAATTTATGGACATTCTACGACCTTTTTACTGATAGCCGATTTCTGCTCGGTAACCCTGACCATGAACTACATACACAGCCTGAGATTTTTTTAATTGTCATTTTTTTTTCGTCCGGTGGGTAGACAGACAAAATCTAAGCCAAAAATAGTATAATTTCACTGTCTACCCACCGGACGAAAAAAAACTGACATTTAAAAAAACTCAGGCTGTATGTATGTATGTTTGACCTGAGAGTAAGCTCAACTATATTAATAAAGTTTATTTAAGTGACCCTATCTAATAATTTTTTGAGGTTTCGAATCGAAACTTTCGATGCACCTTGTTTTTGGTTCTCGAAAAAAAAATTCACAACATGTTTCAAATTTGTTTTCGTCGTCAGGCAATGAGAAAAAACAGAAAAAAAAAATTTACTCGAAAAAAGTAGAAAATGGCTTTTATTTGTTTAAGAAGTTTTCGTCATTATTGAATAAAATTAAAAATGATGATTATATAAAAATATTCTCAAGAAAGAAAAAATATTTATTTAATTTGAAAATGCATGTTGTGTAATGAATACGCTTTACATCATCACCACAAAGTGAACATATTTGCTCAACAGCTCGAAAAATAAAGATTTAGACAAAAACTATACGATAAAATGTACTAAAATTTTCTTATCTAATAATAAACGCACAATAAAAGCTTTTTATTCTCATAGGAAAAAAGATATTCTAGGAGATTAATAATTATTTTATTATTTCAAGGAAATTATTCTAGGAACGACTGATATAAAACGAAACAAAAAATTGAGAGAATTGAAGAGAACTAAGAAAAAATATGGGAAAAAAAGTCGAGGATTCTGAAGATGGAAATTCTGAATATGAATCAAAATATAAAGGATGTCGAGATTGCTCGCTAGGATTTGATTGCTGCTGCTGGTCATCTAGTTGTCACTTATGTTGCGGCTGTTTACCGGCAATTAACCGTGAGTCAGAATTATAATAACTTTTTCTGATTATTTAAAAGAAAAACTGTCTACAGAAAAATTTGAGCCTGTTCATCTTATGATCTCAATTTTCATCAGCAAATAAATTTTTTTTTAAATATTAAAAAAAAACATTTTTCAAAAAAAAAACATTTTTTGAGAAAAAATTTTTTGGCCTAATCTTTTATGCTGTTTTTTGCTATAAAAAGTGTGTAGGTTGAAACCATCAGTACAACTTGTACTTAAAAGTGAATAAAAAATTAGCGAAATCTTATTTTAAATTACTCTTTAAGTTTCTCGAATTAAAACTGATTGGTCAATGTTACCAAAATTTGTTTTTCAGGGACATACTAAGACTTCCAATTTTTTTTTCAAAATCAAAAATAATTTTTTCCTTCTTTGAACAATTATTTAAAGATAAAAAATTTAAAGGCGTATTTTATGGGGTAAATATTTTTGGTTGACTGGTTTGCTATTATCTTTTTGTTTTTGGAGTAAAATTTTTTCATTAATTTTCAAAACATCAACTGAACGTTTTTAATATAAAAATAAAGAAAATTGTCAGAAAGTGAAAAGCTTAGTAAATTTTTATTTAATTGGTACTGTTTATTACCGTCTACGAACGTTTTATAGCTTGAAATAGTTTGTTTTGAAATATACATAAGAAATTTTTGACGAAACGTGCATATAAAATGTGTACAATACATTTCGTGGGCCTCAGTTATTTGATGCAAAAAGTGCGCCATCAAAGTGAGGCGTGGAAAATAATGTTAAAAGAGGCAGCCAATTGAAGGCGCGCAAGTTTTCCCGTAATTCCCCGCGAAATCTTTTATCGATCTGGAAACTATGTAGTTGATTGTACTATGTTTTTTATGCGTGTCTCAATTTCCAAGAAGTTTTAGAATTCGATTTCACGGAAAAGGAGGGAATGCTGTCAAGGGTTAAAATTGATAATTAACAAAAAAATATTCAGAAAGTACTGGAACAAAACTTATGTATAGTATGTATCTCCTATTTTTCACAGCACTAGCGACTATGATAAACTCTAGTGGATTTATCGATTTGCTCAAAGAAGGGGACATTTGGGAGAAATTTTGTGCATTTATCGACGACGATTTTGACGAAACTGATCCGAATAGCGTAAAAGGCTGCGAGCAGTTATTAGGTACAACTGGTGTATATTTAGTTTACCTATCTTTGGCTATATTTTTCATTATAATGGCGGCTTTAACTTCAAATTTACGACATTCTAGGCAATTTCGAGGAAAAATACACAATGGATTTTGGTTCTGGAAAATGGCTATTATTTTGGGAGTTTTCATTGGGCTTTATATCGGACTAGCGTATAATGGGTCAAATACAAGGTTTTTGGAAGTTTGGAAATGGATAGCTTTAGTTTTTGGCACATTTTTTATATTTTGGCAAATGACCGTTTTTGTCAATTTTGCTTATGACTGGGGAAAAACGTGGCATGGGGCTGCGCAAAGATCGGAATCGAAAGCAGGTAAATTAATCCAGATAACCAATATAAAAATTGGTCGAAATAAGACTCTCAATGTTTGATTTAATTATGAAACAATAGTTAATTTAATCGTAGAAATGAAACTTCAATGCCGCAAATGACCCATAAACATTCGATGAAAAACTTTTTCTGCGTCAATTTATACATATGATCAAATTTTTCTTGTATTATAAATAAATTGAAATTAAAAAACTTTGATAGTCAAAAGTTGGCACCGATTATATTGGCTTATCCTGAAGCTAATGTTTTTGCGGTTAATTTATGACATTTGTTTCAATATATAAGAGAATATTTTATTAAATCGTAAAAATAAACGCAACGAACTTAAATACAGGGAGGGGCCAATATCTTCGGCCCAATATTGCCGAATTTCCCAATATGTCCGAAATTTTTGGGCAAAAAATTTCAGGCAATATTTGCCCCCCCCCTGTAACTCATTAAATTTTAATAAAACAGTTTTCTATGCGTCATTAGAAAAATACTATCTGATGTTTTGAATTCCAAATACGAATGACTCATTTTTTCGAAACCTGATATTCTTGCCACTCGGCATCCAAATTCATATTCAGACTAAAATAGCGTCAAATTGTACTTAGGTTATAAATTAAATTATATTTGTACAATTTCACAGACAGCTATCACATCACTTTATTACATTTTTTCCGACAGTATAATATATGTTGTACATTATATTATACTGCAGATACTGTACATATATATTATATATACTGTATATATATATTATATATACTGTATATAACTTTTCAATGAGACCAAACAGTTAAAAAATCAGTTCTTCACTTCTAGAAAAAATATTTATAATTCAAGAAATAATTTCAAATTTTATGACTGATAACCGTCTAGTGAAACTTTGAGGCTTTACCATAAAATAAATACGATAAGGTTTCATCAAAAGTTTTGAGCTGAAAGACAGGGAAAAAGTCTTCGAATTCGTTTTATGTAAAATAAAGAAAATGATGGTCGTTTTTCTTGTACGTTTTCGTCTTTTTGATAATATTAGAAATTTATTTTTAAAACATTTGAGAAGGGATTCAAATTATTTTGATATCCGAGAAAAAATTAAGTCCCTAAAAATTTACAAAAATTTTAAAGGCAGTTAAATAATTGCAAATCGAGTCGGCACGCCCGTAGATGAAAATTAGACTGCGATGAGCCTTTTCAGCCGCATGACGATTTAGCAAATATTTTCAAAGTTTTTCTTCGATCCGTTTTCGATAAGATCATATAAGAATAAAATTCATAAGGTAGCGTTTGGCACTCGAAGCCTAAAGTGTCATTGAATTGAATTGTCAAGTTAAAAAAGTTCGAGCCAAATTGAATTATTTCTTTATAGCAAACAGTGTTCAAGTTTATTAATTATTTGTTCAAGACATAAAGCTTAAATTGAATCGTCCTCGGATAACTAGTGCTACTAAAACGTCAATTATTGTTGAGTTTACACGGTAATTCGATAATATTTTTGCAAAATTTATTATTTCAATATTTGGTTTCTGTGGTCATTATTAGAGTTAGGGTGTCCAAAGTCTGAAAAAAAACTCAATCAACAATTTTTGAGAAAATCAAAAACTGTGAAATACGTAAAATTTGAATTTTTTTTTAATTTTTCCAAATTTTGAAGTCTTACCTCGATTTTGATTAATTTAAATTTGAACCAATTAGAATCGATTTTTTCGGCCAAGTTATCAATGTAAGTTTTCGAAACATAATGAACGTAAATTCGGTCAATTTCGTCAAAAAACTTTCAAGCTCAAATAGAAAAATTGGCTCGTTTTTTCCTTCAAAAAAAAATCCCCAAACTTCAATTTCAACGTCAATACTCTTGATTCGCTGACTAACTTTGGCGCTGAAGAGCTGAACTCAATGTAATTTTTGACCTTCTAGTGGTCATAATAAAGAAAAGTACTGTATAATCCAATTTGTTGGCCTAAAATGTTTTTGAACTTTCGAGAAAATATGAGAAAATCAGTTGTGACTGCGGACACCCCTATAAGCGTACAGTTATATTCTGAATATAATATTCTTCTCATAAGCATAGAATATTCATGATCATGAGAACAAAGAATGATTATTAGAAAATAATATTATGACGTGATTTCGAAAGATGGGACCTTATTAATTACCTCATTTGTGTATTTAACCAAGATTCGAGTGACGCAAGTTGGATCAGCCAAGTTGAGTAATTGACCTGTTAAGTTAAAAATATTTTTTCTTTGTTTAAGATTAATTTTTTTCTTATAAGTTATTTTTAAGTAACCTGTCCATTTTTCTACGAGCTTTTTTTGACCAGAACTGGGTCATTGCAAGTTGGGTTAGCCCAGTAGGCCTGGCCTCATAATTTTTCGATTTTAGTATGTGCGAAAAATAAAGCGCATAATATATATATATGTCTTTTATTAATTTGAACATGCTGTCAATCCTAATTCGAATAATATTTGAAATATCAAGTTTCACTGCACTTGAAAATTGCTACAAATTTCGAAATGTGGAGAACTTTCCACTTATTTTTTTGGGTTGATGAATTTTGTTCAAAACGTTGCATTCGGGCACAAATCATGACTATTTGAAAGATACAAGGGACACGGGATCTTTGCAAGAAGCCAATAATATAAGCTCAAATTTGGCCACCCAATAACAGTCTCGCATTTTGAATTATTCAAATAGTCACGATCTGTTGGTCAAAAACATCAAATTTTGCTGTAAAAAGAATAAATGTGAACACCTGAAAAATTTACTCACTTTATTCTTATTTTAGCATTATTAAATTGTTTGAAATTGATTAAAAAATGAAAAATAAATTGAGAAAATTTTTGGAAAATTTTAGGATAATATTGAGGAAAATAACACTACAATAACACTACTTTTGTATCAAGAATTTTTTTAATTTATTGAACAACTTTCGCGTGAGTATCTTTCAGGCTTTCAAAATATAAGTTTTATAAGTTTCAAGACTTCAAATGAAGTTTCATTAACACTTTATTAAGAAAATGGTTAAGTTAAAATATATTTAGGAAAATGCTGCTGGTTCTTTTCTATCTGGTTTTTTGCTTCGATTTTGATGATCATTACTGCCGCAGCGTACTTTTGCTTGTATTTCAGTTTCACCATCAGTCCTTCTGGTGTAGAAAAGGGTCCTTGTGAAATTAATAAATGGTTTATTATCGGATCTGGAGCTGCTGGATTATTAGTCATTTTCATGGCTTTGGTTCCATGTGGAAATAAAGCACCAACAAGGACGCCATCAACTGGAATTTTACAAGCTTGGGATAAAAAAAACATGAAATTAAATCAAAAAATGATTTTGTAAATAAATTTGTAAGTTGATTCTGAACAAAATAAGGGATTATTTGCAATCATAGAAAAGATACTGAAATCTTATTTGAAAAAAACTATAAATTTTCGAAATAAAAAATTGAAAATACAGCTGTAATCCTGGAGTAAAAATATTCTGTTTTTCGCATTATTCGGATTTATTTAAAACGTTCAATTTAATTGTAAAGCGGAAACTATGTGCAAAAAATTTTTTGTCCTCGGACAGCCTAGCGTCATAATCCCACCACTCGGTTTTTGAAATATAAAATCAAAATATTATTTTCTATTCTACTCTACAGCAGCACTTGTGGCCACTTATATGATGTATCTGACATTTTCCGCAATTAATGCTCAACAAACTATCAATGTTCTAGATTACAATACAACTGAAAATACTAATACTACTGTAGGAGCTGAATGTACTGAACGATGTTTTTCCGTGCCACAAAGTTTTGCATTATGGGCAATTGGGATTTCTAATGATAATATCAATGTGATAGACCTCATAGGAAATGATTTTAAACAGATTATTCGACATCCAAAAGTTATAAGACAAGGCTTGGCTATGGTCCATAGCCTATGGACCATAACTTCCTTAGCATTCAAATTTCGCAAATAAATATTTTTTCTATTAATTTGAGTATTTGATATAAATCAGAATATTTTTTTTTTCTTCAAAACTTGAAGTTTCGGTGTTTCATAACCATTCTCAAAAGTAAAATTTTGTTCGAAAATACATTCAGAACTGAAATTTAGCAGTATCTAGAAATGCACAGAAAAGTGAATAATTGTAACATGGGAAAAACAGCTAAAAAAAATAAAAACAGAATAGTGCTACAAATTTCACTTACTCACTAATCTGTTGTAAAAAAATATATAAAAAAAAATTTCTGAAAACTGTTAGAGCCAAATTCCCCCTTGAATAATGAAAGAAAGACTTTCTTAGAAATTGTTATTTTTTAACCCAATTTCAATGTTATTTCAAAATTTAACTCCAATGGAAATTTATTTATTTGAATTATCCAATTATTAACCTGAAAGTGCTTATTTTTTTCTAAATTCTTAAGGGGGTAACCGACGGAGGCTTTATCTCGAGACTC
>SCLH01062892.1:21135-36326 GCA_004367855.1 Oikopleura vanhoeffeni
AACAGGAATTTGACCAAAAATGTCATTTCAGCCGGTGAACTTGAAGCCATTTTTGAGCTTTGATGGACAAAAATACTAAAAATGAGAGCGGAATTTTGAGCCCTTCAACATGGTCGAAAAATATTTGACCAAAACGGTTTTAAACGAAAACTAAAGCAATTTATATTTCAAATTTTAACTTATTTATAAATTTATAGAACTTATAACTTGAGAATTAAGCAAGATATAAAAATTTCAGAAACAGTTCTAAAATCTGCTTGTGATGACAAATTTATTGTGAATAGGAATTTGACAAAATATGTCGTTTCAGCCGGTGTACTTGAGACCATTTTTGAGCTTTGACGGACAGAAATACTGAAAATGATAGCGGAATTTTAAGCTTTTTAAAATTATAAAGAAAACTTTTTGACCAATAAGGTTTTAAACGAAAACTACAGCAATTTAGATTAACAAAAGGCCTTTCAGTAAACTTTTGTGTAATCCGAAGCAATTTACGGCTTCTCGGGTAAAAATCGAATAAAAACTTCAAAATTCTAAAATTCTGAGATTTTTTAAATTCGAAAATTTCCCCCTTTTTTTCAAGCTTGGGTAGACGTATTTAACCGCGGTTAGTCGATCGAATTTGTTCGAATTTTGAATTTTAATATTTTTATAATAACCGCAATTTCTTTTCTGAAATAGACGGAATAAAATGATCGATTTTCCAAACAAACTTGCCTAAAACTCCGAGTTTTTGCTCTTAGTATTGGAAATACTAAGTTTTTCTTGCAGTTTTAAGGGGGTAGCAGCGATGTGGCAGATTGCTTCATTTTTTTGGAGTGATAAATGAAAGAAAAAAAATGTGAAAAATTTTATTTTTATTTTTTATCTTTAATAAAAGCCCGATGAAATCGACTTTGCCTAAATAAAATTTTCTTTTTTAAAGTCTATTTTTAGAGTTTTAACCAAAATTAGCATATAACACTTATGAACAAAAATAAAATTTTAATGGAATAATTAAATTTTCGGGTAAAAACTTACCAAGAAAAGCATGTTTTAAAAAGTCTGACACTATTATTAACAAAAATAAGGTTTTTTATTGTTTGTTTTGATATTAACATGCTGTTTTCATTCTTTTAGAACTGCGCGCGGTATAAGTGATCACGAGTTATTCAGATGAAAAATTCAAAATTTCCGACGTGCGTTGTGATGCATTAATTGCGTTGAATTGTTTTCAACATAAAATAAGTCTTTCTCAAATTAAATTAATGAGTTATTAGACGTGTCACAAAAAGGATTTTCTAAATGTTTTTGAAATTTAACAGAAAAAGTTTATGTGCAATTATTCGGTTCATTCAGTCAGTTTTACCAATTTGTGTCAGAAAATGAATCAAACTGTGTGTGGACTCCGCCAGTTATAAGCTGCTGAAGAAAATTTATAGGTCAAGAAAATCAATTTCGTAAAGATCATTACATCTTGGTTACGAATGCAAAAATAATTTCACAAACCTAATCGTTGTTAAAAGGGTCTGTGGAACAATATTTGCTGTTCATTTTTATGTTTCAGTATCCCAATCAAAAGTTATAGACTTTTCAGAAGTTGTGAAAATACCCAGTTAATTGCTGTGTTAGCACCCAGATCCCTCTTAAACATATAATATGACATAACAATTTCTAATACTACTTAAAAAATAAAATGTTCAAGAAAAATGACGGTATTTCGAACGCGTTTTTCACGAAGGTAAAAAAATTTAATGTTTGTTTCAATATCGCGGAAAGTGTTAATATCGTCGAAAATTTTCAATGTCGTCAAATTTATCTAAGCAAAAAATCCTCGGAAAAACCGCTACTCTGTATCTTTTCATTCAGTCGATTTTCATCAGTCGATCTCATTTAAAACCAAAATAGTGAAAGCTTATCATGAAAAATGGCCTTCAAATAATGAATGAAATGAGTTAACCCTTAGGCTGTAACTCAGCTAACGACTATTAAGAAGGACTAGTTTGAAAGGCTAATTTTATCCTTTTCGACTCGTTTTTATTAATTTCGGTCAATTAGGGAAGTGGACTATTTTTAGAACCTTAGCAGTTACTCAAATTGGTGCACATTTTCGATAAAGTACATCACTCATTACGTATGCTTAAACAGAAAGTCTAATCAAGTCACCAACATTTAGTTTAAATAAACGGTTCTTGTTTCTTAAGTGTTTTCTATAACTTTTCACATACTTAACATTTCTTGCATCAAGTACTTGCCTTACCTACTGAATGTTCACAAAACTTCTTTTAATAAAGTTTTAAAATTATCGAAAAAAAAAAAAATGAGCCTTGACTGACATGAGGTCGACTAAAAATTTTCTTGAGATATTCAGAGTTTCATAATATTTTTTTCGTGAAATTTTTCAGGCTTGGATATCAAATAGCTGATCAATATTTTTTTTCTCAGTCTTAAAAGTAATAAAACTGAAAAATTAAGTTTTTGATTCTCATCCGCCGATTGAACCAAAAAACAATTTATCGTGAAAATTGGCCTTTGTAATAATCAGACTTTGACTAAGATGAGCTCGATTGTTAATTTTGATTTAAAAATCAGATTTTTGTAATACTAAATATTAAAGTTGACAATTTCACGAAGAAATATTTCAAAAATCTAATGTTCGAATGACAATTTCAAATTCACCTCACTCAAGTGAGTTTAATTTTGCACAATTTAATAAGCTGTTTCTATTAAGAGCGTCTGAAGGTGCGCTTGATATCATGATGGAAAATTTTAAATCCGATCTCATTGTTTACAAAAAAAATTAACACTTATCCTTGAATAATGGCTTTCGAAGTAATCAGACTTTGACTGAGATAAGGTCGATTAGAAATTTTGGCTTGAAAATATGATTTTCTAACAATTTATTATTTATTAAGTTGAAATTTACGAAAAAATATTTTGGAAATCTGATGTTAAAATCTGAACTTAAAGTCTAATTTTTTAACTTTGAGACATCCTGTTTTTTATGAAAAACTTTTGGATCGAGCATAATTTTAAAAATTGAAAATTGTTTTGATCGATTATTTATCTCTTAACTATTCAATGCTATAAAATGGATGACAAATAATTTTTGAAAGACGGACTGTTTAATCAAACACTTCTCTTAGGACTTTTTCGTCAAGAAAGTCGGCCCTTTAAAAATAATTTTTCATCCATTTTATAGCATAAATATTAATAATCAATAAAAATTGTTCAACATTATGCTCGATTTAGATTTTGCATAGGAAACAGTGTGTCTCAAATTTGAAAGATGAGACAAACCTTTTTATTAAATGAATTTGATACAGGCATAATTTTGGAAATTCTTGGATTGATTCTTATTCTTTTAAACTTTTCATGCTTTTAAATGGTTCACATATAATTTATTGATATCCGTCTTTCTAAACGAACACTTATCCTGGGACGTTGGAAACATTGGCTTACGTCAAGCCGAAATTAAGTGGTCAAATTCAAACAAACGTTAATTGTTTGACTTAATTAAAAAAAAAATAGACTCAAACAATTTTTGTTGTTATTTGGGTTGTTTTGAGCTTATAAAAACTTCACGATTGATTAGGTTCTTCTTATTTCATCATAACTGGGGACAATGTAAGAACCTCCATACGGTATGGACCATACCCTTAAATTTGTTGTAACGACCACTCAAAGAATGTTTTGTTATGACTACTCGAGGTCGTCTGTTATGTAATAGCCGTGTGTATAAAAATTTTCAAGACAAATACGCCTATTTCAGCCTCCGCTTTTTCATCAAAATAAAGGCGTCGAGAAACTAAGATGGTTTCATCATCAAGACTCATAGACTAGTCCACAAATAAATCGGACACGATGGAATTTTCGTCACTATCATTTTGATTGTTTGTAAGGATTTCGAATAGTGTAAAGTCGTCGCCGGGGGTGCTCATTGGCTGTGAAATTTCAGAAAACAGACTTTCTGTGAACGGAACTTAATTTATTTTCATTAATTTTTTCGTGTCTATTATAGCAAATAAACCAAAAAATCTCAAAAATCTGAGCTGGTCGATTTTTGCCGTTGCTAGATCAATCGTTATTAATATTTTTGTCGCAATTTTGAATTTGTAGCAATTTTAGATATCAAACATTTCAAAATCATGTTTTACAGAATTAACCAAAACATGAGACGCGGATACCAATTGGGTTTGTTAATTGTTTTGGTTCCAAAGTAAATTCAATTTCAAAATCATTTAATAATTATAATTTATTCTTGTGGAAAAAGTAGGGTTTCTTTTCTCTTGCATGGAACTGAGACTTTTTTTTCGTTTTTGTTCGGTGACGCTCTTTAATTAAGATAATTGATACTACAAAATTTGGTGATTTACTTTATTTGTAATAAATGATAAACTACTTTTAAAGTTGCAAGTTTTCAAATTATGACGCCATTTTGAACGCTATTTTTCTTAATTTTTCTCCGCATTTTGCCGAGAGTGCCAATTTTGTCAATATCGGAGAACTTTTCCGGCGAAATTGGGCCTCTCCATGCAATATGTTGCAATTGCGTTATCGTTCGGGATTGTTGTGATTATTAATTATGGCTGAATTTCTTTAAAAAATGGGTAGTACTTTATTTTGTGCATGTTTATAATCTATATTATATAAGCAGTATATGACTATAATAATTTGATTTTTGGTGAACGAGTTTCCCAGACCAAAATGAAATTCTCATTTTAATCGGATAATGGTTTACGGCATGAATTTTTTTTGAACAAATTGCATTTTTTTTAATTTTTTTTCAATTTAGCTCTGAAATTTTAAACTTTGACATAATCAGTTTTCCCATCTTAATAAAATGTATTAAATGAAGCAGCCGTTATAATAATAATTTCATTAATTAAAGTAAATTTTAATGACCGGAAAAACAAATTTTTGACCATACAACGTTTTTGTTTACCTTGAGAATGACAGAACTGAAAACCATATATTATATTGCATTTTTATTAATTTAAGAAAGTAGTGATGACCGGTTTTCTACGAAAACATGAAGACTTTTACATTCCCCTATCACATCTTTGTGAATATCCCAGCCCTGATTTAGGAAACGTAGTGTGTTTTGAAGTAGTGGGCCGGAATTTGGCAAAAGTGTGATAGAGAATATTGATCGGGTAATTGGTTTGTTAATTATTTGGTTCAAACCAATTTCCAAATTCAACAACAGTTTTTCGTATAAGAATTTACTCTCAGAGTTGTATGTCCCGTTAATATGTTCAGCACCTTGTTATTGCAAACTGAACACTATGTGTCTCTACTGTCATAAATGGTCATATAGGTTTGGCCGTGTGGTTTGAGTAATAAAATTGGAAGTAAAATACTGGAGACTATAGCGGCTTGTCGTCAGAGGCGCTACTTTTTGGTCAATAAGGCTCGAGGCCGAGAGAATCTTATCAAAAATCTCGAAATTATAATTAAAACCATCAATAAATTAATTTCTTAACTTACTTTTTTTATCGAGCTTCTGAAGACGTCGAAGATGAAATTGTCTTGCTTTCTATCATTGGTTCAGTAGTGAACGTAGTTTATCTTTTTTTGCTATTTATCGGTTGTGAAGCATAAATGTAAATGTTAAATGGATCTGGATGAACTTCTGAAAAATCTTTACGAACGTGCCAGAGTCATTCAAATTTCAAAAATAAAATATAAGAATTTTCCACATATTTTCGAAAAAATAAATTTTAAACGGATCGTTTATTTTTCAAAGTAACGCACATAATAAATTTATATTTCAGGTTAATTCAAAAATAGATTTTTTTCGACATTTATGGCCTAGTCTTTATCAAGAATAAGGAAAGGAAATTTTTGCTTCGGTGATAAATTTCGCAAATCTGGCCCCGGTTCTTGCAAAATTAATATCGGTTTTTTTATCCAGCTTCTCCGAAGCGTTTTTTAAATAGTCTCAAATATTTTTTTCAGAACAAATTTCAAATTTATTAGTTTTTATTCGGTAAAAACTAATTCGAGGAATAAAAATTAATCGAGGAAATTTTCTTTATCTTATAAATTATCGAGTTTTATACAACAAAATTCTGCTTTTATTAGAAAATACTATCTGATCAATAAAATTTGAATCTTATCAAACCTAACTTGGTCTTTTCTTGCTTTGAAAACAATATTTTTAAAACTTTATATCAAAATTTCATAATTGGAAATTTTGAATAAAAAATATAACATTTCAACTTCCCGATGCAAAATAACTTGAATTTTTAACTGTCTTGGGCTTTCTGTGAAAAAAGTCGAAAGTTTAGTTGATATATCAGCTCTGATGCATCGGCAGATGTTTGTCACATGTTAAGAGGAGTTAAACCTTAATTTCTTGATATTTAAACCTAATATCTCCAGTTTATAAAATCATGAACTATATGTTTTTATATTACATTTAAATAAAGGAATAAATGGGTTTGTTCCTAGCTCTTTAAAGTGCCAAAAAATATAAAAAAGACACACTTCAAGGACGAAAACGGGATTATACGCACTCTGAGGCTTTAACTTTTTTATTCAAGAGGCTATGAGTTGAAGGGGTAAGTGTCGGTTTTTTTTAGCCCTTTATAGAATTAATTTATGGTCCATTTAATATCGGTTATGACTAAAGTTGACGAAGAAAATCTCATGGTGGCAATTATTTTTTTCAAACAATCTAGAACAAAATCTAGAATTATCAAAATTCGAATATTTTTTTTGCTTTAACCCGCATAAAACCGGTATTCCACCATGATATGAAAATTTTTTATTGGTGAGTATGACCCACCGAAAACGATGCATGACATTAAAAATTATCGGAAATGTCTTGATCGAATTTTAAGAAATTTAAATTATTTTTAAGCCAATGTTAAACCTATATATCGAATTTAGAGCTGATTGGCTGGAATTTTTGGATGAGCGTGAAAGCCAACTTTTTGATCTGTGAAATCTCAGCTTTAATTTGGTGGTACTTTTGTTCCGATCAAGACGAACTTTTTTCGAAGTTTTCATTTCCGGTTTACTTATAGTCATATTTCTAGAATTCTAGGGTGAAATTCAAAAATCCGAGCCAAACATATTGACGGACACTATATTCATCTACCTGAGTGGAAAAACGGTCTTATTCTGAACATTCGTCTAGGAGAAGTATCACTTTGAAAACGAAAAATTGTAAAAATCGGCATTCAAAAGTGATTCTAGAAAATTCAAGGAGCGAAATTCAAAAAATGGCTCAAAACATTAAGTAACCTCACTCTTCCCGTATCTGTTTAAATTTTCAGACGCTTTGTATGTGGGGATCTAAAAGAAGATAGATTTTGAAAAACCGTTTAGTGCTCTTAATAGACTCACCACCTGGTGATGTGATGTAACAAGGTTGACTGTGAGATAAGTTGTAATCTTAGACGAAGGCTAGATCTACAAACGAGTATCCTCAGAATTTTTAAAACTGCCCTAGATTTATTCTGAGGCGTGATTGAAAGTACCAAAAGCGGACACCTACCCCTTAACTAATATATTTTTATTGTTTTTTTTGTTAATTTTTGAATAATTCTCTTCAAAGAAATAATGGGTTTTTCTTCTTAATTTTTATTTCAAGACATAAAAGTTTAAATGAAATCTTCTAGTTTCAAAAAATCTGAAGTTTTCAATGATCCGAATAGTCGTTTTCTTTATTCTAGTTTCATAGGTTTCTCATGTTAATTTTTTACTTATAATATTAATTTAAGAACGATCTGACGAAGAAATTGCGACAGCTGAAAACGTTTGTCCATCATCCAATTGTTGGACTTACAACGAGCAAGAATCCAAATGTGAAGCGATCAATTCAGAAGCATGTTTCAAATTAGAGTGTAAGCACGATGGAGAACGGTCTGAAAACACTGAATTTCGTAAATACTAAATACAACTTTTTTATTTAATTATTCATTGATTAATTATCTCGTAAAATTTATAGTTAGATTTGATGAGGTGAACGCCGCACGGTGCTTTTTTTGAGGGTGAATCGTAAACATTAAAATTACGTGAATATCGATTTTAGAACATTCTTTCTGTAAAAATGAAAAAATTAAAGTAGTAAGTGGTAAACTTATTATTTGTATGGTTTTGAGTGGAGAAAAAAAGATGAGGCTATCCTTCCTCATTTCTGTTCATTTGATTGGGCCAGAGAGCTGATCCAGCTAAAACCCCACGAAAGAGATGAATGAACCAGAATGTTTTGTTTATTTATACAGCACGGTCGATCTTGTCAATATTATATTCACAAAATTACTGAAAATGTTTCGTGTTAACTACATCACTTCTGACAGAACCATCAGAAGAGCTCCCAAATAACTTTAAAAACCATAAGGCTTTCAGACCACATTTCAAAATAAGCTCATACTCCGCGAAAATGAATGTTGACTCATTGCTTAGACCTGGATTGATATTTTCAATATCTGGTCTGGTGCGTTATAGATTGTAAGAAAAAGCTTGATTGAGACGAAACCTTAAGACTTTTATGTGACATTAAGCATTTACTTTCATTTTGCTCAGTACATTCTTTGATATGGTATATTCTTTGATATGGTCTCCAAAGCTGGAGTTAAAATATTGATCAATTTCTGCCGAAAACTCTTGAAATCGCGATTTTGATTTTTTGGAAATGAACATTTTGAAGTTTCAGATTTCATTATCATTCAACCTGAAAAATTGTATGATAGCCATTTATCTGCTGGATTTTAAATATTGTTGAACTAACCATTAAAATCAATTTCTAGGAGCTGAAAATGACCAAACTTGAACTTTGTCATAAATTTTTTTACTACACTCTACTCAAAGTGAATTTAAAGTCACTTTTCAATCGCCAACTCAGTCTCTTTGTTAAAAAGTTTAGTAATTTATACTTATTTGTTTTCTAAAAGATTTTTTTTCAGACTAGTGACGAAATTATGCTTACCAGCAATAAATTTCTGATCGCCTTTCAGGCAGTGAAGATAATTTCAGTGGGAAAGTGCCTTAACATAAACGTTAACAACTGGTGTCAGCCTTCGTCCATGTAATTTATTTTTATTTTTTGTAAATAAAGTTTTGAGTCGATTAGTTGTCATTTCAACTACAAAAGATGATGCCTTTTTAATATAATTATATATAAATTGTTTTTTCAGTTTGTTAATTTGAGCACAATATAGTCGCTCTCAAAAATTCAAGAAATGATATGTGAGGTCTCGAACATTTCCATGTTAAAATTTCCCCTTCCTAGACATAAATATCCCGGAAAAAATGTTATTCTCAAATGATAACTCATTCATATTAAATCATAAAGTAATATTGATTGAACTTCGGTTTTTCAGATAGAATGAAACTTTTTTTTGAAATAATTTTTAATTGGCGCCTCAAATATTTTCATCGCTTTCAGATAAAAATAATATTAATATTTCTTATCAAGAATTATTATTTAAATTTCCAAAAAAAAACTTTTCCAAGTTTAAAAACTTTTTTTTTTATTTCTCATTATAGAGATTTTGACTCAAAAAAATTCCACAACCAAAAGATAAAAAAATTGTGGGAAAATTAAGCAAGAACTTAAGCAAAATAAATGGCATATAATTTTCTTGTATTTAACTATAAGATTTGGCAGTCTTGGTGACCACTCAGTGCCAATCGGCATGCCGCGGCACTCTCTGAGTACAAACGTAAACAAGAAAAAAAATAACTGTTAAATATTTCAAAATAATTGTAATCTCTATCAAGGTCAAAATTTTGAAATTCAACATGAAAACGTTACTTAAAAAAAATCTAAACAAGATCAAAAATTTTAGTTTTTGCAAATTAACTTTAACGCCTTTCTCCTTAAAACTTCAAAATAAGGCCATTTGTATTTTCGGAACGCCCTCAAAAGATTTCGTCAACCAGCTTCAGTCATACACCTCTAACTGGAACACCTTAATTAAGAATTTTCGCCCAATCTAAAAGTTTTTTGCAGACAATTTCTAAGTTGAAAAATTCAGATTGCGCGCAAACTCAAAATTGAGGTGGTCCAGTTAGAGGTGTATGATTGTACATAAAAATCAAAATTTGAACACTTTAAGGTGTTTAAATTTAAATGAACATATAAACCATATGGGACAAATCAAAATAAACATATAAAACTGATCTTCAAGGCAGATGCTTTTTCTTATTAAATCTAAAAATAAACAAAAAAAGACGGTTTATAATAACAAACTGAAATTTTTTAATCTTTTTGAAATTTTTTAATTTCATCATAACAAACCTGAACTTAAAGTTTTACAGATACAAGTCTTTAAATATTTTTTGGATTGATTTTGAACCAAGACGTCTTTCAGACCGTTTCAAGAGTGGCAATCTCATTCGCATATACGCTTTTTGGAGGTTCATCAACTAGCCCAGAAATTGATTTGTACGATATGGAAGACGTCGACGATATTGCTTTCGACAACGCCAACCCCTATTATCCCTACACGATGAATTGTGAATTTGATAAATGCGGCTTTACTTCATCGATGGAGAGTACTGACGATAAAAAAACGTAATAATAATTTAAACCTTCCACGGAACCAGATTAAGTGATTTCGAGTTTTGAAATTGATGATTTCAACTCGTCAAATGAATTCACTTCGCCGATAAAATTTTTATCACATGTGGTCAAATAAAATTCAAAATCGTGATTTTCGTGATCTGTTCAACATTTCTTTCAGGCTTAACGTGAAAACCACCGTTGTCAAAAACGACGCAGATCCAGTTGGAAATTTGGATATTGGGAATTTGGTTCTGAAGCGAAAAGTCAATAGTATTTCCATGGTATTTGAATGTGTTTACAGTGCAGAAATCAGTCTTGACGAAGTCGCATTTGACGTCAAAAAGGTAAATTGCAGTTTGATTCACCCTAAAAGCTTTTATCATAGAATTTACATTTTAATTTCAGGCTGACGTTGAAGGACTTGTTTCTGGACAAGGTGACCTTAAAGGAAGCTTTGAGCTTATTGTCAGTGGCACTGATTATATCGGAGATACAAGAAATGCCGCGATCACTTGGAAGCAAGGAAGTAAATTCGGAGGTACGTTGGAATATAAAAATGATATATTTTACTGATGCAAATTTGACAGAGTGAAGTTAAACAAATAGAGTTTTTCTACAAAAGATATGAGAAAAAACTTCGAGGTGCAAGTAGGTTAAGATTTTTGAACGAAGATATCATCGAAACTGTATTATTCGGAAGTGAATATTAAAATAATTTGTTTCAAATATTGGGTGTTTTAACTCTTTGATGATGGCGTTAGTGCCAAAATATTGAAGCTAATGTTAAAATTTATTTTTCGAATGTTATTATATCCAACTGTCTATTCAACTTCAATTAATTGATCAATTAAACTCTTTGAACTTTTCAATTTGCCAGAAAGCCCCATTCCAAANTACTTTTCGCTTTGATGTCGCCGGTTGAGTAAATTTCATTCTTAATAAATTCCAAGTAATTTCAACTCATTCGTCAGTATGTAAAAAAATTGTTCGAGACCAACAAGGAAAAATTTCTCTGGATCAAAACCTATAGTTGGCAGGAGAATTACTTCAAATCCAGAGGAAATTGGAGCTTTTGGTCTCGAACAATTTTTTAACATACTGTATAATCTGCCATTTATGTAAAAATTTTAATTTTGCAAATTCTTCCTAACACAAATTTAAGGGATTCAATTTATCGCAACGGAATGCAAAATTACTCATGGTGACGTTGATGTTTACATAATGAAAGACACTTGTATCTCGAATGCTCTTATTGGGAAAGCAGTTGTCATACCCAGTGCTTCTACACATAATATGGAGTTTAGCTGGATGACTTTTATGATTGAAAGCCAACAGGAACGGATTATTCAAGCAAATAGTCACTGTTTAGAAAATTAAGATTTTTAAAAAAACCTGTTCTTTAAAAAGGTAGCTTTGCATTCTTTGAAATAATGAACGGTAAAATTTGAAATTGAACTCAAAATTTGAAGAAAACGGCCCGACACTTTATTTTTTCAGATTAAGTTTGAGTTAAATCAAATTGGCCTTCTTACTTTCTGGAGGTTTTTTTTTATGTTTGATAAACTCCTAAAATAATGCATTTTAATTTTATCGTTGTTTTCAGAAAATTATTTTTCATCCGATTGTACCGAGAGATGCCTCAAATTGTCACAACTGCAAAATAGCAGTAAAAACTGCTTAACTTATTTCTGAATTGTTTCGAAATTGCGGTTAATGCATATTTTTTTTTATAACATAATGTTATTAACATTCTTTGAAAAAATTTGCAAAAAAGTAAAAACTTTGACAACATTTT
This sequence comes from Oikopleura vanhoeffeni, assembly GCA_004367855.1. Taxonomy (NCBI): domain Eukaryota; kingdom Metazoa; phylum Chordata; class Appendicularia; order Copelata; family Oikopleuridae; genus Oikopleura; species Oikopleura vanhoeffeni. The sequence goes on from SCLH01062892.1 coordinate 33,432, forward strand.
CGGATTTTTTAATGATAGGACCAGAAAAGCATTTTCTGGCCTTCCTGAGATCATTTGATGCATTTATCATGTCCCTTACCAAAAAATAAATAACCGATAAGAACTTCCTCAAGTTCAAGCTTATTTCTTGAAAAACTTATTCAAATATCATTATTCGAAAATGAAAAAGTAATCGTCAATTTTGAGTGTCATTATGTTGTTGATATTCAACATTTATGCAGAACTTTTTTCCACATTATGTTAGCTTTTCAAATTTTTCGATGATTTGAAAGGCATTGATTATAAAAAAAATTTATTTATTCAAATTTTCTTTAAACAATGGCAAGAATAACTCCATTAAGGCCACAAAACAACAAAGCTTGAGCTGTGAAATACTTATTTGTGACACAAATGATGCGGATTGCGCATTCAAACCAGATGATTCCTGTCCTGATACCGAATCTGATTCCGAATACGAGTTCGAAGAATTCAAAATAGTAGACATGGGAAGATAATAGCTTATACTTTGCTAGAGCAATTAATCAACTTGTTATTGGACTTATTTCTGCATAATATAAATACAACAAATAATTTCACTCTTATTATATGCGGATTACTATTTTTCCATAATTTGAAACATCTTGACGGAAACTTTGAAATAATAATGTAAACTTTTTTCTGAGATAAAATAATACGAGTTGTATTTTAGATTTTCAGGTGTTTAACCGTCAAACTGTTTTTTACGTTGATTTCTACGTAAATATCAATGGTATTATTTAGTTAGACGGCAAACTGCGTCAAAATCTATAATATAACCTGTTCGATGAAATTTTGATCCATTTTTTTACAATTTTCGGAAAATTTCAAAAAAACTTTCCATAAAGTTTTGCGTAAATTATTTTTTCAACTTTGTTCATTTTTAAATAATGCATGTTTCGATCTTACATCTCAGAAATTAATATTAATTGCACGAATTGGGAATAACTTAACCCTCTCACACATAAAACCATTGAAATTCCCCTCACACTTAAAACGCCAGTCGGGGACGCTACTTTTGGAGGTTACTGCGAAGTATATAAGAGTGATTAGATATTCATTATTATTTATGGCCCGAGATCAAGGATAGACTAAAGTTGTAAGTTAAAATTTTTTTTTCAAATTTTAATTTTGTGTACTCGGTGAATGTAAGAGAAAATAGTCGTTTAGTTTCCGGTTCTTCATAGAGAAATCATACATTTTCCAAAATGATAAATAAATTACAAATGATGAAATATAACCCTGGCTATTGAATTATGGTCTCAGATTGAGAAAAGCTTATCTCGATCGTCTGAAAGCAAGTTTTCATATACCTTCCCGCCAAAAAGGTGGGGGTTAACGCTGCAGGTGGGGGTTAACGGGCTGCCCTTGTCTGATTTGCAATTTTTAAAGCTAGTTTAACGAAATCTGAGGCTTTAGCAATAATTCCAAAAATGCTATTTAGTTGACCTAGCCTAAATCTTGTGAAATCGAAGATTAAATCAGGTTTTTATGCTTGCACCAATCGTCACATAGTCGGTAAAGAAAGTCATTTCGCAAAATACCAAAATATTTCTCCACCCAGACCATATATCGATGTTTAATGAACAGTTATAATTATACGTGGGATTAGCACACTATGATTTGCAGGAAACATTTTTGTATTTCCATGGCTAAATTTTTTTAGCGGTCCAATAAACCAACGATTTGGTCGATTTTCACGATTTTTAGCTAAAAAATCTATCTCCTCCGAGGTTTAGTTTGAAAATAGGGCCAAAATTGTCAAAGGGAGTGGGCGTCGATAATTGAGCTCTTTTTAACATGTTTTCGAGTGAATTTTCTGAGAAACCTGGCTTCAGAAATATTTTTTTTCAAATACGTAGTACAACTCTTAAGGAAGTTGCCTGATGTTTTTCTCTATTTTTGGTCATTTTTGACCATTTTCATGAAAAAAACTTTTATATTCAGGGAGCTTCACCTACTTTTTAGCGAATAACACCCGAAAATGTCTTAAGTTGATCAATATCGTCTGAAAAAAAAATCTCACATCGGGTTCAGTTAGAAATTGAATTCCCATAAAAAGTGTTTTTACAGATTTTTCTATATTTTTTTGTGTGTTTTTCTTTGTCAAAAAAATATTTTTTCGTCAAAAAATACTTTTTTGTCAGAATACAAAATATTGATAAGGCCAATTTGGTGTAGAACTCGAAGTTCTGAACTCTTAACAATGAAGACTCGTGTACTTAATTTTCAAATTACGAGAGTTATTATGAGTTGACTCTTGGACGTTCGAAAAAAAGCATAGCATACACAAACCGGAATTTATTTTTTTGGAAGGTTCGAATCTCGATGAGCCCCATTTTTTTTCTTGAAATTAGCCGGAATGTAAATTTTTATGTTTGTTCATTCTCATATCACGATTGTCTACAAATTTCCTGCTTAAAGTATATTTTTGACGAATTCCTGGAAAAAAAAACGAGTTTCAATTTTTTTTTTCTCTAATTTTATACTACAAATACGTTAAAAATAGATCTTCGGTTACCGGTGAACCGGCTGTTCGATGAATGAGACAAAATTTCTCCATTTAGCTTTTTTAGTTGGCAGTTAAATAAAAAAAGGTTTTCGATCTCGCCTATGGTTTCCCCATAATCGTCATGAGATGGGTGGACCCACCTAACAAAACATTCCCTTATTTAAACCTTCAAGTTTTTTGCAAATCGGACAATGATAATTTTTTTATTCTAACCACTTTTGTTTTAAATAGATAAGTGAGCTTATTTTTTCTTCCAAGCCGAACAATCATCTTTTTAGTATAAGTTTCACTTTTTCAGAGTAAAGCTGATTATAACAAAATCTGTGAATGTCCTTTTACAAACGGAACTCCATCTCAAAAACGTTTAC
>SCLH01062893.1:0-31873 GCA_004367855.1 Oikopleura vanhoeffeni
TCTTTTTGAAATACATTAGAAAGATCTATCTTTGACTCACGAGTCGTGAGCTCACGACTCCATTTGACAGTTTTAGTACACTCTCAACAAACAATCTGGTTAACCGGGTTAAAGACGAGTCCCTCAGCTTTTTCAAAGAAACAAGGACTAGAAGCCTTATATCGGGAAAGTTTTGAATTTGGTGAGAACTAGAATTGTCTGAATTTTAGTGAATCGGTTCTGTTTTTTTCTCGATTTTGGCCTCAGGAGTCAGGAATTTGGCTGAATGTGCGAAAAAAGGTTTATTGGACGTTTTGATAAAAGGATTTTTCTGTGGAAATACCGAGAACGTATTTGCGGAATGTAAAAGTCTAGGTGTGAACATCGATGGTCGTACTTTTGAATTTCGCCTGATTGGGCTTAAATCGACATAAAAGTGGCGAAAATGCAATTGAAAATAAAAGTGATAATTCGGAAAATTTAATTTTCACTACAAGATTCTTGGGTATGATTTGCTGAAAGATATTAGCACTATGGTTGATTTTGACGTCACGGGATTCCTAGAAAAATTAAAAGTTTATCATTAAAATTAGATTAAGCAATAACCAGGAATCTTTGGTGACATTTAACTTTTAATTATGATTTTCTTTTCCAAATGTCAATTTTCGCCGCACTTTTGTTCGTTTACAGCCAATCAGGCGAAATTCCAAAAAGGGTTAAGACCGATTTGATGTTCACCACCCTAGGGCTTTGTTATTCGAAAATAAGTTTCTGGCATTTTCACAGAAAAAGCTTTATCAAAACGTCCAAAAAAAGGTAGCCATTGTTTCGCACATTCTAGCAAATTCCTGCCCTCAGGCAAAAATCGATAAAAAACCAGAACCGATTCGCTAAAATCAGACAATTTTCTAGATTCTCACCAAATCTAAAACTTCGTAAGCCTAGGACTTGTACTGAGGTACCGTCTTTAACGCGGTTAAATCAGATGGTTGTGGAGTGTACTAAACTGTAAAAGAAGTCGTGAGATCAAAGATAGATCTTTCTAATGTATGTTCAAAAATGTCTGAGTTGCATTTGTCTAACCGTACGAAGCTCTGAAATCCACAAAATACTACACACCCCTTAATTATTATTTTTTAACAACATATAGAGTGGCCGGGTCTGAAGCATTTTTGGGAAGGGTTGAAAACTAGGTAAAATCAAGATAGCCATTTTGTAGGATACTTTACGGGTGTATTATTTTGTTTTCTTCAATTTTTTTTTAATTTTTGGCGATTCCTGATTGGTCGAAAAAAAAAGTTGCTCAAAAGTGACTTTTGATCCAGTAAATGGAATCACAGGGTTAATTTACATAAGAAAACATACTTTTATTTTTTAATTGGAAAATGGCAAAAATCGTCATTTTCAAGAAAATCAATTTTTTCAGACGAAACTTACACCGTCAACGCTAGTTTGTCTTGTTACAAGATCTTCTCGAAACTACTTGATAGAAATGCTGGTACTTTTAATTAACATTTTAATGTCCGTTAGCTCTCTTTTCCAATGAATTAAATTGGCCTTTACTTTATAAATATTGTGAAAAAAGATAAGAATACTCAATCAGGTGATCAAGTTTGAAGATGCATTCAGCTGTTAATGTTTATATCGCATGCATTATCGACCTTCAGCAAAATTCTCTTCTCAAGGCGGGTTTCCGATGTAATCTTTTCAAATTGAATCTCATTTTCACGATAGTTTATACATATCTATGATATCCTGTTTAGAGGGTGTGAACACAAAATCCGGAGAGAGAGATATCAGTGTAGTGTAGAATAGGGATTTTGAGCGATGGGTGAGAGCAGAGGCCACCTGTTAGCCAATCAGGGACGCTTATTTTCCAGTCTAGTACATTCTTTCGATTTTTGTGTTCAATCCCTCTGAACAGGATATTAATCGGCGTAAAAAAGCTATTTTTCGAATTATAATATGTGACATATGTCATTATAAAAACCTAGGCTAGGATATAAACCTCAATCTACTATTTGGAAATATACGGAAGATTTTTCACTTACACTTGGACTTGTGGACTGATGCCTTTGAGCCAATTCTTAAGAACTATAGATGAGAAATACACTGATAATCTTTGTATAAAATAATAGGGATTATACCTTAAGGGGGTGGTCGTCGCCAAAAACGCTCTAGAACAAATTTCCCAATTTTATTTTATGCCTTTTTATAAAATATGGAAAATTAAAGCATTTTGGTACTCGTTTTATTTGATACATGGCTAGAAAGATTTTGATGAGTTCAAAAATATTTGTATGAAAAAAGTTGAAATTTTTGATTTTTGGAAATTTAAAACACGATTTACAAAAAAGAGTCAGAAATTTAGACAAAAATAACTTGGTGTTTGCACAGACTCTTCAGCGCACATTTATCTGGTTCGAATGTGTGATTTTTAAATCCAGGAGGAGATACATTTTGATTAAACCCTAAACAAGGTCAAAATACAGTTTTGTGATACTGAGAGCAAATTCAAGAATTTTCAAAAAAACTCAACTTGTTTTTGCTCACGTTCTGTCCGGTTTATTGAGTCATAAATCATTGTTGTACCATAATAACTCAGGGAGGAGATACATTTTGAAAAATAATTGGTATTTTTGTTAGAACGTTTCTGATGGACGAGCCATCCGTCACTTTGATTTATTAGGATGCAAAGTTTTTGTTCAAATATATCAGAGAGAGGTAATTTTGGTCGATATTTGTACTTTTGCTACAATTGGTCATTGAAAACCATTTTTGCCTTAAAATGCGACGACCACCCCTTAAGGGTTGGTCGTCGCATTTCAAGGGGTTTTGATAGCCAATTGTCGCACGAGTACAAACGTTGGACAACTTTTACTCTCTTTGATATATTTAAACAAAAATCTTCATCCTAAAAACAATTCAAATTAACGGATGGCTCGTCCAATAGAAACGTCTTACAAAGTGACGGAATTATTTTTTTCAAAATGTATTCCTCCCTGAGTTTTGAAGGTTCAACAATGATTCGTTTTAAATTAACCGGACAGAACGTGAGCAGACCCAAGTTGAGTTTTTGGAAAAATTCTTTGATTTGGCTTCAGAGGGTCAAATATACTGTTTTTAGTGATTCTGAGCCAATCAAAGAATTTTTCCAAAACTCAACTTGGGGTCTGCTCACGTTCTGTACGTTAATTCAAATTATGAATCATTGTTGAACCTTAAAACTCAGGGAGGAGATACATTTTGAAAAATAATTCGTCACTTTTTTGTAAGCACGTTTCTGATTGGACGACCATCCGTTATTTTGGATGTTTTTAGGATGCAAGATTTTTGTTTAAATATATCAAAGAGAGGTAAAGTGTTGGTCCAACGACATTGTCTTGTGCGACAATTGGCTATCGAAAACCCTTAAAATCGACGACCACCCCCTAAGGGTGGTGTATAGGCTAGAAGGCTTTTTCGAAGGCTCTAACTTTTTATTCCTTCATAAAAATTTATAAAAATCTCAGAATAGTAGTTCGTATTTCTGATACTTCTATTTACTTCTAATTTTTTCATAGCATGTTCGACAACCGGTAATTGAGTTGACCGCGAGCAAAATTTTTTTTTGAAGTCGTATTTTTTTCGCCTTATTTCAAACAATTTGATTTTCTCAACAGATAATAATTATTTATAAAAAAAAAATATTGTCGTTTTTCCATTTTCACCTAAAAGTGCTTCAAAAATACAAAAAGTGTCGTTTTGGGCCATTTTTGCCACTAAAAGTCGTATTTTTTTTCGTTGTATTATGATTCATTTTATGCATACAACATTTTCGGAGGACAATTAGAAAAAATAGCGCCCCCAATTTTCAATGTCAGTTTTAACTCCCAGGAGGACATTGAATTATTTTTTGAGGTCAGGTCGTCGTATCAAATTTTCAGTAGTATCAAAAGATTCGCAACTGTATCTCAACTGTAACTGCGCAGAGCAAAAAACATTTTCTCATTTAGACACTGAGAAATTTTTTTTAAAATCACAAATTTTTAAAATTCATATAACTAAACAGGCCACGTTGAGATCAGAAATCGTGAAATTAAGTTGACAAGCACTTCCAGTTCAATAGATATGGACTGCCTATACAACCCCCTTAAACAAGCTATAATAAGTAACGGAATGTATAGAATAAACTTTAACTAACTCTCAAATTTAAAAAACTCAAGAACTAGCAAAATACTTTTCACAATTTTTTTATGTAATGCCACGATTGGTATAATTTATACCGTATAAAGTTAACTGATAATGTTTTTTGAATACAAACATATTCTTTTGGTATTACCCTTATCTGAATATGTGAGTGGTCATGACGTGGGTAAAGCGTTGGTTAGATATTTTGGTGCATTTTGGGATTTCGAAAATATTTAAAATTAATTTGTCAAAAAATATTACTATCCATTTTGTCAGATTTGCCCCAATATAGCGACTTCTGATTGGTCGGTAATACCGATTATAATCATGTAACATTATGTTATTAACTCCAAATATTAATGTCCCATTATGTATTACAGTATTACTGTATTTATTATTCGCAGTTATTTTGCATGAAACATGAATCATCTGACAGACATGAATCATGACTCATGATGCCAATAAAGAAGATGAAAATTGAAAAATTCTCTTGACACTTGATTTATATTTAGTTTGAAACAATTTATTTTCCAAATTCTGAACTTTACAATCTTTCGCTTTAATTGGCGTTCCTTGATTTGATTTAATAAGAAAACCAAATCAAAATGCACGAATCAAATGTTTATAAAATATGTCTAAAACATTATATACACTTTTCAGCCCGAACTTTATTGCTCTCACGAGAACACTTTGTGGTCAATAAGGGCCTTATTATAAGGCTGTCGGGGGTCACTCAAAAATTTCAAATTTTGGAACATGCGGCATGTTACATGCCGTAAGAAACAACGCGCTAATGATATTTTAAGGAATGTGTTTTCCTAATTTTTTTACTATCTGATAAAATAAATTTGAAAAATTCAGCCATTCTGATAAGCGAATTTAAAACTTGGAAAAACATCAGTATGACCAATTTTTTCAAACATAAACTGTATAATTCGTAAAATTGAAAAAGAAATTCGAATTTGCTTTTTATTTTTTGAAATTTGAAAGTTCTAGCCTGATTCTGATTTTTTTTTACTTTTTAATTTAAACTTTTATTGATCATGATCAGGCTTGTAAAAGGGAATGAGCTAAAAGATTTTTGACAGTAGGAAAGAAGTTGGAGAAGTTTACGAAAGCTCAATAAAAAACCTCGGTGAGGAAAAAAAGAATAATTTTTACTCGTAAGAGCTTTTTAGACGGTCAGGTTGGGTGGCTTTTCAGCAATTCCTGGTAATTAGGCCGATCTTTTGGGGCTAGACCTACTAACATGCCTGTAAGGACATTGCTAGTCGTTTTGCCCAAAATTGGTCAGAAACCCCCCTTTACCCCCCTCCGGAAGTCAAATGGTCAAGCCGAATGTAAATTTTAACTCGTAGACTTTAGACATGAATCTGTACCCAGGGTATGGGGTCCTAATTTGACATATTTCCGATGGAAATATTAGCCAAAGCAAGGCTTCCAAAGAAATATTCAGATTAGCCAGTTTGTAGGAACTAGCTCTTCATCTTGCGTAAAAACATGTGTCAAAATTGTTTTTCATGCATACACTCCCAGACTTCATAAGCATAGACAGGAACCTAGTCAAACGGAAAATTCTTCCTCTCAGGCTTTAATTTGAAATTAACCTAATTTTTACCAAAACCTGTATATTAGTATTTAAAACTTCTGAGGAGCGTTTTTGTCGAAAGTGCTATATTATTTCTAGAATATGCGATAAACCACGTTTTTCGACTTGTTCATCGGAAAATCTATCTTCCTCCTAGTGTAAATTTTCAAAATTCACTCAATTTTTGAAAAACGGTAGCTCGAAACAAATCGAAACCTTCTGAGGAGCCGTTTTTTTTCAATTCGACCCCCCAACTCACAAATATGAATCTTTCAAAGCGTCCGTGAAAAATTTTCGGAAAAAATCTGCTTCGATTTTTTCGAAAGTAGGCCAAGAAGAAAGCTGCTGAAAACACGAAGAGAATTGGATACTCAAGCCGAAATTATTGAAGTTTTAGTGGTCAAATTCTGAAAACATACGTTATTTTGTAGCTTAATTTTGAAACACACATACTGCAGAAAAAAATCTAAAAACCTCAAAATTTCGTGAAATTTTTTTGTTCTTTTTTGGGTTGTTTTGTGCTTTTAAAACACTAAACGCATTGATTTGTGCATTTTTATGACATAATTAACTCCAGAAATGTAGAACCACCATACCCTTAGAATGAGCAAAAAACTTTTTTTTTTTTTTATTGGGCCAAGTTTTTGCTCAATTAAGCCGCGGATGAGATTTTTTTTGAGTAAAACTCAACTAGGGCTTGCCCACGTTCTCTGTGGTCAATAAAAGCTATAAAAGTATTCTCTAGTCTTCAAACTCAGGGAGGAGTAGGCTTTGAAGTGAAAATAATGCCACTTTTGAAAAGGTCGTTCCTGATTGGTCGGCCTAATCAGAGGCCTCCGATGTGTTTTGTGGAAGCAAGATTAATGTTCAATTCCCTAACTGAAATGCCTTATGTTCGTGCTGTTTCTAGTATTTCATTGAGGCGACGCTGAAAAACCCTGTTTTGGCCTTAAAATGCGACAGTACTCCCTTAACCCTTGTGAGCACCAGAGCACAATTGTGGCTCCAGCATACCTAAAATCATCAGAAAATGACAAAAAACTGGATCGACGAATCTTTTGTTTCAAATACATTATAAAGAATTTAGATTCGGTTCAAAAAATAATTGAATTTTTTTTCGAATGTTTGTTCCGCACTTACGGGAGTTGATTTATCAGATTTTGGACTGCAACTTACTTGCGTAAAAATTATTTCGGAACGGACATTACAAATCAAATGTGAGATTAGCCAGTTTGGAAAGTGTTTTGTGCTGCATAACAGTTAAATAAAATGTCATTGGTGATCTAGGGGCAGACATTTTCTTAGAAAGTGAAAGTAATTCTAAATTCAACTCGTTCAAGTATCCATGAAAAAATTTGTTATTAATATACAAAGTGAATTTAGTATTATAAAACTACTTAGATAATATTGGGTTTTTTCCGCAGCCTTTAGTTTTGTAGTTAATAATACTTTAGTATTGTTGTTGGTGAGTGGGTGGCGTTGGCGGTTAAAGTAAATTTTCTGAGTTATAATTTTTGGTCACGCCCAAGTTTTCCCAAAATTTTCCAAATTTTGTGTGCGTGCCACAAAATTAATTTCGTCTGATCTTTGTTTTTAAGATTAGTAACAAATCTGTGGCACGCATGTTCTAGAAAATTTCCAAATGGTGTTTTCTCGAGCGTGTTTTCGATTTTATATTCAAACTCGCTCGCCAAATCCCATATGATTAAATTATCCCAAAAGGGGCATTCACTGGTTATTTGTAATAAAAAACTACTTAATAATATNCAAATGGTCAAGCCGAATGTAAATTTTAACTCGTAGACTTTAGACATGAATCTGTACCCAGACTCGATTTCCGGCAACTAGTGACTATTCTTATAAATCGAGCCATATAAGCAAATTTCATTATCAACATACATTTTTCAATAGCTTAAAATAATATTCAGCAATTTGCTATACAATTGAAAAAACAAATTAAACAATTAAAGGCATTTAATGAGGATAAGAGAGCAAAAAGTTGCGAAAATTAGCTCTAGTTACACACAAAAGTGCAATAATAAGATGAAATAAACCTTTATTTATATTTGAAACTACTTTATATTAAACTTGAAAATGATTTGCTATTGCTTTGTCTAAATTAATTAATGTTTCCACAAAATTCTCTAGTAAAATGACTCTTAAATTGTTGTAGAATATTTATTTCTCTCAGGTCAAGGTCAATTCAAGTTCATCGTATAAACTTGAGTACACAAATAATCGGGAAGGTCGACTTTCTCATGAAAATATTAGCAACTATGGGTCAATTATGTACTTAAAGGTTATCAAAGATCAAAAATGATCACATTCACAGAGTTTGGTTTGCTCTCTGGCGTCTTTCAGTACATAATTGACCCATAGTTGCTAATAATATATAAAAAAGTTGACCCTTCCGATTCTTTTGAGGATACTTACAAGTCTCTAAGATGAACTTGAAATTTAAGGTAATTTGATATACGATACACCAAATACGGTAATTTGAAAAAGTACTCAAATTACGTCAAAAACATTTATTGATGAACTTCAAGTGTTTTTAAGACTTTTTCTCATTGCTTTTTTTAGTAAAACTAATATTTTTTGTGAGCTTTCGATTTATTACAATCATTTTCGAAACAAGGTTTTTTAACAGTAAAATTATTTCGCAAGATTTGCATCTGAGTAATTTAGCAATAGTGGGGCTCGAAATTGGCTAATTAAACCCCACTATTCTACTCTTCAAAAAGATCATAACACGGGTTATACAGCTACATATTAAGTTAGATTTTCGAAACTTTAGTTGGACATTTAATGTAGGATTTATTTGTGTGATCATAAGTCCCTCGAATGCTGTACGGTCGTACCAGTTAGGAATACTTGGCGACAAAGCAGTTAAATGCTCATATACTCATATGTAAGTGTTTTCTTAATTCAGTCCGATTCGGATCGGAACGGTATCTAGTTTCTTAAGGATTGTGATATTCAACACAAGAAAAAATGTGATCATATACATGTGATTCCTCACACCTACCATGTTCTTGGATTCGAATTTTAAGAATTCTAGAAGTATGTCCTATGTAGGTAGCTGAGCAAGTACATGTAAATTAGCCAATTTCGAGCCCCATATTGCCTAAATTACTCAGATGCAATCTTTGCGAAAATAATTTTACTGTTAAAAAACCTTGTTTCGAAAATGATTGTAATAAATCGAAGCCAACAAAAATATTAGTTTTACTAAAAAAATGCATATAATATATCTCAAAAAATAATGAACATTTTTCTCATTACATCAAAGTCCGAATAAAATCACGTGCACGAAATAATCCAAAAATAAGGTTTGAAATGTGTTCATAAATAAATCCTTATTTCTTGAAAATAACATCACGTGACTTTTTGAAAAATATCATTATGTTCAAACTCTTCAATTTAGTGTTTATTAGCCACAAATTTTTTCGGCCGTAATTTGAGTACTATTTGTGTATTGAACCAAATCTTATTTCTTAATTTGAAGGTCACGTGATCGTTTTTGACTTTGGTGTTATGGAAAAAAGTCTTAAAAACTCTAAAGAACATCTTTCGCTTATTTCAAAAAAGTGATTTAAGCATTTTTGAAAACAAACAGTACTATTTTGACCGACTTTATTTCATAAATATACGGTCACGTGATCATTTTTGGTTTTGGTGTAATGGAAAAAAAGTCTTAGAATTTTTCTGATTCATGATGAAAGGTTTTGCAGAAAATAAGTACTGTAATACAGTAAAAAATTTCAAAAAAAAACGCCACAAACGTCATTTTGTCTTAAGATTAATCGATTTTAGTATTATACTGATATATGTCATTATGTTTTGAAAATTCGATTAATGTCGTAAAATGCGATTAAATGTGAATGGTCACACTTGCCGAAATCGAGTCTACGAGTTAAGGAAAGAAATGTTTTTAATTTTCGTCGGATTCGTTGACTGATAGACTTTTTGGTCGTGGTGATAGTTAAATTTAAACTATGAGAATCATTCAGAGGCTAAGTTTCTTAATGTTGAACATAAAAATGGCCAAATATCATTGCCAAAAGTGGGCAAAAAAACATCCCCACGTATTTGCCGAAAGACAAAAAAATGTTTTTTTGCTTATTATCTCAAAGATATATGCCAATAAATGCTACTGGGTAGAAATAATAAGATACAATAATATGCTGTATCAATTATACAGTATCATCGGACAATCATGCCAAAAAACAACGTCTCATATATCACTTTTACACCAAACACCAAAAACTACCATACTCAAAAACGTTAACCTATCATATAGCGCGTGTTCGAATCCCAAACATGTATGTTCTTAGTGAGATGTCTTGAGTATGATTAATTGGCAAGGAGTGCTTATTTGGGACCGCTAAATTTTATCGGTGGAAATCATCAACAGCAATTAACGAAGATAACTTAGTGGGATTTCGAACACACGCTATAGAGATGGAGTTGAAGTTGGTAAAAAGATATGAATCAGTCACGATCAAACAACTTATGGTTATAGTCAGAGTCTGAATGTTTTTAACAGATCATAAAAATCACACAGAAATGCAAGTCTTCAATAGAAGCGCGCTGTTCGTTCAAAAAATAGAGTTGCATTTTTCGCGTGAAATTTGAAATAAAATCAATTTATATACAGTGGGAGGGAAATGGTAACAGGACGCAATTAGGCATCACAATGGAACATAGCTATGTCAGAAGCTGTTATACAAATGTAGATTTTGGTCTTTAATATATTTATGATGGTCCATCATTGATGGATTTTCAAGAACTTTTTATCGTAATTCTCATCTTGTTGAAATAAATTTCTATTTTGACAAGACGTTTCAAAAACGGACAATATATCAAGCGTATTTCGTCATGTATGTTGAGATAAATAATTCTGCACATATTATTTATTATTTATATATATGGTTTCTTGTTAGAAATTGGTTGTGCGTTTACGACGATGGATGTCACTTAAATAAGTGCGATTATTGTCAGAGTTTGACACTTTATGAGAGATTTTTCATTCTTTTCTTTTTCGCAAAAAAACCGTGAACACGCTATGGCAGTAAATATATTCAGATAATATTCAGTTTAATACAGCGGATAATAATCAAGATAAGGACAGCTTTTCTACGCATGCTAAAAATCATAGTCCAGAAAATATGGCAATATAAATCAATTTGGCATGTCATCGCATAATCCATGAATCAGAGCTAAGCTTCACAGTCTTAGTGATTGAATTTACAAAATCGAACAACTAGTTTCGAAATATTTTGAAGAAAATTAAAAATAAGGTTTGCAAAAGATTTATTGTTTTTGCAAATTAAAAATTTAAATTAATTTTTTTAGTTGGTTTATAGCAGTATAAACGTAATGACTAGATTATACTATAATTTCAGCAAATTTTTTAACTATTCTGTCGCTGCTATCTTGTCGAGCGATTTGTAAGTTCCCCACAGTTAAGCTCGTTCGGCCTGGCCCGAACTCCAGTCAGATTTTAGTTTTTACTATGTAAAAGTACCAGTATGAATTTTGTGTCGAGAAGAGCAAGATCAGGTTGTAGACATTTATGAACGATTTGAAATAAGGAACAAAAATCGATTTTCGGTCAATTGTTTGAGAATTTACAGGGGGTCTACGCCCAAGTTCTAGCGAGCGCGTATGAGAGCCAGAGCGCTGATTTTTTGGCAAGTTAAAATTAAGCGTTTTTCAATTACTGTTTTTGCATTAGGCTCGGCGACCCATGGATCAAATTTCGAAATTGCTCTCTAGCGACCTTCAGTATAATTTAGCTCAAGACTATGAGTCATAGTTATATACGCTAAGCAGAAAGTCAACCAGCAGATTATTTTGGTATATTCAAGTCATACGATGACCTGAGATTGACCTAGAACGTTGGCCGTTATTTAGAGTCATATAATGGTCGCCGACGCTAATGCATAATAAACAGGTAACCGAAAACTATATTTAACTTGCCAAAAATACAGCGCTCTAGCTCTTATACGGCTTCGCTAAAGAATCGATCGAGGACCCACGGTGAAATGTCAAAAATTTTTCAAAAATCGTTTTTTTGAAAAACAAAACAAATCCTAATACAGACATGTCTCCTCATTCACATTCACAAATCACACATGATATTAGAATGTACTTAACCTTGTGAGCACCAAATCAATATAGGGCTAAGCATACCATAAAACATCCAAAAAGGGCAAAAAACGAGATCGTAGATCGTTTCTTTCAAACTCATTATAAAGAATTTTGATTCGGTTCCATAAAAAAAATTTAATTTTTTTCGAATGTTTGGTTCCAGTATCGGGAGTTGATTTATTAGGATTTCTCGGGGTGCTTAGTGCCACAAATTTGTTCGCTCGTGACGTATTTATATAAGTTATAAATTACGAGTGCCCAAACAATTTGGCACTTAAAGGGGTACTCAAGAAGTTCTTTTAATTCAGTTTGGACATAATAACATGCACCAAATAGCCTCAGGAAGGCCACAAATTCATTATATGGCTTATCAATAAAAAAAACCGTGAATACCTCCTTAAGGGTATCCCGGTCCAAATTTTCTAGTCAGTATTATGTCTATAAAATGCACCAAATCAATTGTTTATGTTATTGAACGCATTAAAACAACCCAAAATGAAAACAAAAAAAAATTTGGCGCGCTTTAAAGTGCCCATATTTTTTGTCAATTCTCAAGCCTCAATAAATTGCGCCTTATTTATTGCGGCATTACGTAATATAACTTTATGTTTTTTTACAACATTCGGAATGCGTCATAACTAGATTTGCAAAAAAAAGTTTAAAACCAAAAAATAAAAGTTTAATTACGGAGTGCCAATATATTGGGCACTATAAGCGCGCGCTATGTTTCACTTCCCGAAAAATTATTTAAAACTAGATATTAAAATACAAATGTGAGATTAGCCAGTTTTAGGAAAGGTTAAGTGCATGCATAACAGTTATAATAAAAATTTATTTGTACCAGGGACAGTATTATTTTTGGAAGTGAAATTTCAAACTTAATCATATTTAAGAGATCAAAAATTGTCCACAGTGTTTACTTCATTACCATATCTAACCACACCTTAAATATAATCACAGAAGTAATTAAATATTCATTTTTTATTAAAAATGGTTTGACTCTCTCCCCGCATCCTATTCCGCAGAGTTAATCGTACTGTTCGTACTTGATAACTTAAAGTTATAACTTCTCCAATCATTAACCCTTTATTAACCGTACGAGTAATTCTGATTGAGTTTATAACAAATGCGTTTTATTTATCTACTTAGTTTTTATTTACCAGTTCATATATCACAGTATTTTAACAATAGATTCATTGGCAGTTGATCCTCTACGTATTCAGTTGTACCATGCTTCAAATCGAAAACTATCATGAGTGAAGGGTAGACAGTCTTATTTGTTCTTAGACTTTTGACTTTCTCCCATTCTCCGCCAGCTTCTCTCATCCATTTGTTAGTTTTTGTTCTAATGATTGATACTGCTGGTATGTCTGATTTGTATAGTATGATTCCTATCATGAGTGAGCCAATCCTTGGTTCTGAGAATGTTTTGATGGTTATGCTTATGTTCTCATAGTTGGAAATCTTGGCCGTTAGTAGATTTTTAATATTAGTGTATTCTTCGTAATATTTTTGCCAGATTTTCAACGCCTTTGTGAGAATTATTTCAGTGTCATCGTTTTTTGTTCTTAATTCTTCTCTGGAATACATGAACCATTTTTTGAAATTTGCAAAGTTTAAATTTCCCCCACAATTTTTTATACCCATTTGGTTTATTTTATCCATATAATTTGTTCGTAGTTTATATAGATTTATAAATTTTGACTCTTGGTAAGAGTTGTCTAATAAAAATAGTTTGAAACCGTGGTTCTCATTCATGTTTCTGATTACGTTAATGGCCTGATTGGAGGCCCAGAAATCATTTTTTATTCCTCCTATTCTTAGGTTTTTCCCACTACTTCTAAGTAAACCGTAGATATATGTCATATCATTGTATCTTAAATCCAATGCTTTATTTAACATGATTGTTGGTTTTTCGTCCATTTGATAAGCCTGACCTAGGATGTCCAGCATCATATTACATTGGATGAGCTTATGTCCTGCCATTTCTCAGTCTTAAATAAAAATAAAATTATTTCAATTTTAAGTTTTTTGACTGGATTGCTTTTAATTTTTTATTCAAATAGTACAAATAAGTCTTCTCATGTTTTAGGTACATTTTTCCCATGTGGATGTAATCGTATAGATGTTTAACCGAAATTTAGATTTTCTCATGGCTTTCAGAAATTGATTTCTTTTGGCCGGTCTGCTCGAACCTTTCTCATCCAATGTTCCCATGTAAGCTTTCCAGCATTCATTTTGTAATGACCATTTATCCGTCCTTGCGATGCTAAAGATGTTATTAAAAACCAATCGGTAGAGTAGATGTTTTTATAAGTAAAATACATTAAGCTTCCCATTTGGTATGTAGTACTGAATAGCGACCTGAGTGACCACCTATTTTCATTTCTATTTTATTTTTTATTAGTGTCCTATTTATATACCCAACTATTTTTTGAGTATTAACAAATTCTATATTTGCAAACATTTTTCCCATGTTGTTATTCTTGTTTTAAATTTGCCAGGCACTGATTAGCCTCTCTAGTTGTATAATATTATTTTTGTTGATACGAGAAGTTAGTTGTAATTTCACACTCTTGTTTTTGATTGTTTGGATAGACTCTAATCCCTCTTGGACAATTTTTACCCATTCGGGACATACCATGTAGTCCTGGCTTATTCCAAACAACATTCTCAAACCGTGTTTAATAGTGAGGATCAAGGTTGCAAAGTTGTTACATGCAAACTTGTTAGAGATCCGTGATCATTCTAAATAATTTTTATGGTTATTCAGTGATTTTAAGAAATATCTAATAAATTTATTTTGGTTTTAATGATTATAATTTGTGATGGTGCACGATTTTTCTACAAATATGAGTTAATTCGTTTTAATTCTGCATATTCTGGTTGTTTTTAAACTCTTGTTTCCCATTTGGGTATGGTGCCGCTCGTGGCTTGAAGTTATTTAAATTCCCATTTGGTTGGTTTCCATTTTCTTTGAAACGATTATTTCTATTTGGGTTTTCACCCCCGTTAGTATAGTCATTTTTGTTTTGATAACCAGATTCCAAACAGTTTTGATCATGGTCATTGCTATTAAAGCGGTTGTTTTCGTTATAGTTGTTTCCACGATAGTTTCCCCGGGATGGTCTATCACGACCTGGTCTTTCATTATTTTTCACATTTTGCCCATATGGTCGTGATGATTTGTTATTATAGGAAGATGTTCCTTGTTTAAATCCCATGTGGTTCCAAGAAGTTTTCTTAACCGTATCATATTCTTTTTCGAGTCTGATACGTTTAAGGTTGTTTTTCATCTCGAGGTCTTTAGGATTTTTTCCATCTTCATTTACTCTTTTTGCCCTTGGTATAGATAGGGCTGGTAAATTCATCTCATAAGACCCCTCTTTGCTACTATATACAGCTGATCTAGCTTGTTCATAAAGCAGCTGGTTTTCCCCGGTCAGCGTTGGTTTTATTGCTTCCGCTAGCAATGACCGAGTCATGCCATGTTTATCTTTTTCCAATCTTTTTATGGTGTTTCCTAGTAGTCTAAACATTGCCCCTGATGTGAAACACTCGTAGTATTCTCTGACTAAAGTGATGATTTTGTCAAAATCTAAGGATCGGACCTTTTCTGGTTTCACCATATGGTTTGCATATTCCCGAGCTACATCTAGCTCGTCTCGCCTTATTGGTTGGCTAATAAAACTAGGTGCCTTTGTTTGGGTCTCAACCCAAAGGCCGTCCTTATTTTTCCAAATTGCCCCGCTGTTTGTATCACGTTGCTTGGAAACTTCTTTCCGGTCATCATCTACTAACTTTCTATAGGCCAGTTTTGCTTTAGAGCAGTTGAGTCTGTCCGTAGTGAACTTGAGTAGTAATGCTTCTAACTTTGTCTTTGTGAAAGTTTTCAGCATTACTGATTGTTCATCCGTTATACCATCTGGGTTATTTTTACTAAGTTCTACGGCCTCATCAAACTTGATAATCATTTCCTCACAATTATTTTGATTTGTGCGTAATGTTGTCTCCTTTTGGGCTTCTCTACGATAGTCCTGCAGGTTTAGAGATATGTCTCGTTGCCGAGCTACCAAACCCAGTTCATCGTCGTCTAGGCCTATCGCCAGTTGTCTTTCTTTGGCCTCAGCCTCGGTTATTATAGAAAAATAACGAACCGATTTCGAATTTTTATCTCGCTTATTTTCATTGTTACGACTACCCAAGTCGTCAAATTCAGCTCCTAGTTTCTCCAGTTCATTCATTATGCAAAAGAGGAGTCGTTAACAAATCTGAAAACAGTTAATACTTTAAGATTTGTGTGCTAATTATTACTTTCTATACAGTGTTATATAACAGAATAGTTTTTATTGGTTTCGTATCCTCTGTTTAGTAACCCTCGAGGTGATTTCCCTATTTGCATGGTAATAAAGTTTTTTCCATCTATTTTTTCTGACTGGTTAATTAATATGGACGTAGTGGCTTGAAGGCCTGGAAATTTGGTACTTATTGGTAGACGTGAAATAATAGGGCTTTTGTGTTTTTAGTGCATGAACAGGTGTTTTAGCTTTAAAATTCTCTGAACCATATGGTGGAAATAACCAGATAATATCATTATTCTGTGGTATGTAACTGAGAAAGTTTTTATGAATAACGTTAGCGTCTTTTATCTTTAGAGGTAATCCATTTACATTTTGTGTTATAATGCATAGAGGTATATGTAATCATTTTTAATTGTATGTCTAATGTGGTATCAATAATATTATTTTCATTGTTTAAGGCCCTTATATCCCAGTTGGGTTGTATTAAGTTTTTCCACGAACAAAGGTTCTGGTGAATTGTTTGTACGTGGCGTATTCTCTGGCCGTTTTGGGTTTATTTGTCCTTAACGGCTTTGTGGCCAATTATCAATTTATCCATGCTGAACAAATTTTAATTGAATATTATTTTTCAAATTTTAATTTATTTCCAAGTGGGATGTTTTTATGAGTAAAAAGTTTTTTCAGTGGATTTTTTCAGTCAGAATGTAAATCTTCAAATCCCGAAGAATAATTTTCCTCATCTCGCAGTTTCTCGTCTGTTTCTCTGGAGAGCGATGCAAAATGTGTCGATAATTTTCCCTGTTTTGTTATTTTGATCAATCCGCGGTATTTTTTAGTTGTAGTTTCTATACTGAACATTGCTTTTTTCCAGTCTGCTATGTTATTCGTATATTCATATTCCGATTCTATTTTGGAATTATAATTTCTTGGGTCCAAAACAATATCAAGATTTACCGCTATTGTATCTAAGAGAACTCTCCCATTTGGTCCCAGTTCAGCTCTTAGCATCCATATTAGTTCCAGAAACTGAGAGAAGTTTTTATATCTGTGACGTTTTGGTGCCATGCGTAGCCAGCCCCTGGCTTTTTTACAAGCTTGTAGTATGTTATTTCCTACCGTATATCTATTCATTATCATTTGTATTTCCATTTGGTTATCAAAGATAGTACATAGTTTTTCACCAGCTGGTATTTTGTCTTGCCAGTTTTTTAACACCACGTGCAGAAAAGTTATTAGTGATGCCATATTAGTGTTGTATCCGTAGATTTTCAAATTTTCTTCCAACTGGGTTGCACCCTGTGCTATATTATCCATATTTTGATATTCTACCTTCATGATTTCATACCATTTTTCCATGTAGGTGTCCTCTTCGTGTTTTCCCAAAGCATTTTTTGCATGGTAACCGTCTGGGATGTATTCGGTTCCTAAGTCTACGATGGGTTTGTTTTTTGTTAATTTATAAAAAGATCGTTTCAGGAAAATTCTGTTATTTCCCCAAGGACTACCGAAAGGTGTTACATTGCATGGGTTATCCATATTCTCATAAATTTTCATATTATGTCTAAAATTTTATATGTTGGTTAACATTGATTTTTGGTTTATATTTGTTAAGTAAATATGTTATGATACAATTTCCATATGGGATTAAATAATTTTGTTGAACTTTGTGGGGCATGTTAAATTATTTTCAATTTTTCTTCTATTGCTCCACCACTGTGGTAACTGGCTTGGTTGAAGCGATTGTTCCATGGCTACATTTCGTGCCATGTGTTTTCCCCCACCGAAAGGTGTGTGTGTAGCGATTGTTACCAGGAATTTTATTGTCAGAATTTAGTGAATTTTTGTTTGTCCACCGCATTCCAGATGACTGGACCATGTTTCATTTGGATTAGATTCCTTCACATGGGTTGTCACTTTTATATTGTTGTCTAGTTGGTATCTATTCCTAGCGTTTTGGTTTCGCTGTAGTGGAATGTGTCGACCATAACCCATTTGGTTATAAAGTGAGACATAATGATTTTTATCTTCTAAAAATCTAAATAATTCAGTTATTTATGTTGTTCTCTCCTCTATTATTTTTTATGTGATTTTTTAAACTCCATGTGGGATATATTGTTATTACATTTCTAAGTTATTTAACAGTATGTCACGAGTTGTTCAGGTTTCCATGTGGGTAAGGGTTGAAAATATTATTAGCTTGTTTGATATAAATTTTAAGAACTGTGATAGTTCAAAATTTTTATCTTCATTTTCCATTTGAGCTGTCAATAGCGTTGCTGGTTCTGGTCTAAACCGGTCAAAAAAATAGTAGCCTCGTCACTTCCTATTAGGGCTGGATAGATACCATAATCGACGTAAGAATGTCCTCTTCCGGTGACCGGGAGTGATTGGTAAAGCCAATCTGTGAACCTCTTATCTCTTTGGCCACTTTGAGAAATTTTAGCGTGTATTCCCATTTGGGTATCAATGATTCCTGGTGGAATCGAGGCTAAGATAATTATCTAGAAATGAAATTTTGGTTGATTTCATTATATAGAACAGCTATGTCATTAATTGCCTTTTGAAACTTTCCCTCCCATTTGGTGAACTTTTCATTCATTTCTGTAAATGTTTTAGTTTTATCCATTCTCATTTTTTCTGGGTCTGATTTACGTTCCGTGACTATCTCCCATTCACGCCCATCTGGGGTGAGGTTCTTCCTAAAGATTTGTGCTATTTTTTCTAGCATTTCCGGTGAATACTGTTTTTCAAGTTCAAACAGAGTTTTGGCGATTTCTTGCCACAGTCCGCCGTTAATTAGTTCGTCTCCCAGAACCAAATTTACATACCATTTGGTTATTTTGTGAATTGGCCCCCGGGCCTTCAACAATCATCAGGTTACCCTCCACCATTTGGGGCTTTTCTATCCGCGAATTTTTTAATTCTTTATATTTACTAAAATATGGAATACATAAATATTTTCTGATCAGTGAATCAACTATTTTCATAATCGATTCGAGCGTTCTATCGGAGCTTATTTTCCTCTAAAACGCCCGGTTTTTTGTAGGTAGACTCATCCCAGCTTTATCACAATTGTTTAGGATTGTTACAAAGCTGGGGTAGATCTACCCGGCTGCTCCCCTGATCGTCTTGTATTTATGTATCCCCCCCCTTTTCCATTGTTACTTTAAAAAACCAAAAAAAAAAATATTTTATCTCTTTTTTGTTGACTTTCTTTCGATGCTCCTCTTAAATTTTAGAATGAAGTTTTATTTAATTTTTTGTTTTATTTTAGAAAATTTTTGTAAGTCTAGAGAATTTTTTGACTTGATTTTTTACTGAGGAAATACCTTTGTGCCGAATTTTGAGAATCAATTTTTGTGTCGCTCAGACTTTTAACTGTCTGAGATTACGTAACTACCATGTTTTTAAGTTTTACTTGTTATGTAATTTTCCATATGGGTTTTCTGATTTTTTGGTAAATTCTTTTCCACTTGTTGTTACGTAACCTCAAATTTTTTGTTTTGTAATTTTCCCATTTGGGGTATACAGTATATGGGACAGTATACCGTATACTAGCATTCTTGTTTTGTATTGTACTCCACATGGGTTAGTTTATTGGTGTGTAACCAATGTTCTCGTTTTAGGGATTTTCCCCGACTGGTATTTCCTAATTTTTTCTTATTTGTTTTTATAGAAATTTTATTTATTGTATTCTTGATATTTTAAATATTATTTCATTATTTTGTATATCAGTCTTCAGGCTTGTTTTAATTTTTTAATTTGGGNTTTATTTGCTATCTTGGAATATTTCCATGTTTCACCATCTGGTAAATGTTTTTAAACCTAATCAGAATACTAAATCTACATTTTGTAGTTGATTGACATACCTATTATCTTGACATGAGAATGTAATTTCTACTCCATTTGGGATAATTTTAGTCATTTTTGTTAGTTAAAATTCTCCTTTTATCCCGAAAATTTTCTCGATTTCAATATCAACATTTGTACTTATTTGTGTTGAAATAACGTCATATGTTTATTAGCTTATCCAATCAGGTGTCTTCTTTTTTGGCCACATGATGTGATTATGTGTTATTTTTAAACTCAGCCATGTCCGATACGTTTTTATTTTTGACCAATCAGAAAATTTTCAAGATAGGTTTTGTGCCCAAATTTTTCAGTAACTGTGTACAGTGCAGTATGATATAACATACCCTTAATTCTAACCATGTGGGATTTTTATTTTATTTCTGAAATTATTATTTCATGTTATATATCGAACATTTGGGTTTTTACGGATCCAGTGTAACGTAACTGTCTGTTATTTCCATTTGGGATGTGTGATTGGTTAAATATATAAATACTGCATTTTCATATGTTTTTTAACTTTTTTGCTCTTGATCAGGTGTCTCATTTTTTGACCACATGATGTGATTATGTGTTATTTTTAATTTAGCCATGTCCGATACTTTTTTAATTTTGTACAACCAGAAACAAAAATTTTTAAAAATAGCTGTTGTGTCCTAATATTTTCAGTAACTGGGTACAGTATAGTATGGTATAACATACTCTTAATTCTAACCATGTGGGATTTTTTATTATTTTATGAAGTTCTTATTTCATGCTATGGGATTCAGTGTGTCGTAACTGTCTGTTATTTCCATTTGGGATGTGTGACTGGTTAAATTTATGAATGCTGCATTTTCATTGATTTTTAAACTTTTTTGTTCTTGATTAGGTGTATACTTTATTGAACACTTGATGTGATTATGTGTTATACTCAACTAAGCCATGTCTGATATGTTTTTAATTTTGACCAATCAGAAATAATTTTTTAAACTAGGTGTTGTGTCCTAATATTTTCAGTAACTGGGTACAGTGAAGTATGATATTACATACCCTTAATTCTAACCATGTGGGATTTTTATTATTATATGAAATTTTTATTTCATGCTATTTCACGAACATTTTGGTTCTAACGGATTCGGTGTGACGTAACTGTCTGTTATTTCCATTTGGGATGTGTGATTTGTTAAATATATGAATGTTGCATTTTCATAGGTTTTTTAACTTTTAGCTCTTGATTTTCCATTTTAGTGGTTTATATGTCAGTATTTTTAAAACAAATTGCTCAGATAAACACATTTTTCCGTTTTGTGAGGTTTTTGAAGTATATTTTTCCGTTGATTTGAACTGGCAGGTATATATTATCACGAGGTTTTTTGAAAGGCAATGTTTTCTGTATAGGCAGTTTTTGGTGTGAATGGTATGATTTTTGGATCAAGCTCCGTTTGAAGATAAGAGAATATTATCGTAATAAGTGATAGTTTATTAAAATTATTATTCAAAAATATAGAGTACGAAAAATAATTTTTTGGTAGTCAAATAGCATTTGTTATGCTATTTTCCTCCATTTGGGTGTTTTTGTACTATTTTTTGAGCACAATCAATTTTTTTGATATTTTTGAAGAATTTTTTAATCAATGGTGCAAAGACATAAAATAAATATTTTCCAATTAAATGATTTCTGGATTGATATGATTTGAGGATCAATTTCCTGTGATAAGGTTTTTTGAAAAATTATTCGGTCTTTTTTGGTCATCCCATGTGGTAGACAAATATGACCGAAATAAATTTATCTATTGAAGAAACTTTTGAAGGAGTCTTTTGCTTTTTTGACAGCATTTGATTTATTTCGACGTTCTAGTCGCTGTCCAGTCGCGTCTAGAATATCTTTGATTCTTTCATCGCTGAATTCGTGGTTAGTCAGGTCTTCATATACTGTATTCTGCCAGTATCTGCGCATGAATTCTACTAGTCTTTGCTCTTGGTTTCCAAAAGACGATAGGAATTTTTCAAACTGTGGAACTGTCATTAGGCCCGTGATACTTAGATTAGCAATAATTTTTTGAAATTGCTCGAAATTTCTACATTTTTCGATTGACTCATATAATTCACGATTTGCTCTAACCCCACTTGGTATTGTGTCATCAGCCGCATATTTTATTCGTTGAAGGTTTCCTCGAATTCGCTCCCGAATAAACACACGATCCGCATGTTTTCTGTCGCTAGCTTCTCTTGCCACAACTTTTATATTTTCGGCCCTCAGTGTTTTTGTAAGGACACTGTTCATCGAAGACAGATTTTTTACCATTCCGTTTAGATTTGCATTTGTATAATGCTGTGTCTCGAGGATTTCAGCCACTTGGGGGTCGGCGTATGACCCATGCTGATTTATTTTTCGGATTACCACGGACTTTGAGTAGTGCTCACTGTTGTACTTCGGTGCCCATACATTTTTTGCTTTTTGCGACTGTATCCATTGCTCTTTGCGAATTGCGTTTTCCTCCATAGATTTTCGGGGAAAATTCGTGTAGACCTTTTTGTTTTCTTCCTCAAAAAGGTTTCGACAGTCATTCCCATTTGGTAGTCTAAACACATGGTCTAATTTCATAGGACATATTTTTATGTCTAAAATTTCGGTTGGTAACGGGCAGACCGATAATTTTATCTCCTCGGTATCACATTTGTCAGCTAGCCTAGCTACATAAATTGCAAGTCTACCGAGTGAGGATTTGATTTTTTCTGTATGTTCCTGCCCAAATGGTATTTTGTAGCTAGCTTTTGTGCCCATTTTCATGTTCAGCGTTTTCTCGAAGTTTTTTGTGTTGATCTTCAAATCCTCATGACTTCTGCTAGCGATAGTTTCTTGATTTAACACTTTGACTGTTAAGTCACTTTTGCCCCAGTGGTCTATGTAGCCCGCTTCAAAATTAATTGTCATTGGGTCAGGATCATCTTGAAAACGTTTTATTTGGAAAACTTGATCCCCAATTGGTTGGTGTAACGCATCTGTACTATTTATGACCTTTGGCGTTTGTTTAGCCAGGTTATTAGCCGTTTCGGGGTAAATCAGCTGGTCAGATAGTGTACTGAATTCCATCATGTGCTTGAATTCCCCATTTGGTACTATATTTTTCTTTATGACCGCAACATTAGCTAACCAACTTTCATTTGACTCTGCTGAGTCTGGTAGCTTTTTAGTGAACCCGCCCTGTACTCGGGGGAAAGTAACAGAGATCAAAGATTTTTTAGCCGCTAACCCAATTGGTAATCGATTCTCTTTTTCTAGCATCTCCGGTTTGACTCTAACATTTTTTAAGTTTCTGAAGTCAGATACTGTATAATTTAAAGTGGATTGTGGGATGTTGAAGTTCATCATATCTAGGCTTCGTAGCCACCTTCCTTGACCATTTGGGCTTGAAGATACTAGGGCGATTTTAATCCTGAATTTGGACATCTCATTATTTAAACAAAAAATACTCTGTACTTCAGAGCGGAGTCTACACATCCATATAGCGTCTAGTAGGGAGGTATTTGGTTCACCTCTTCGAGCTCGTTCGAGCTGTTGAAAGGTATCATTTCTACCACCTCGAAAACTGAACCAGTTTATCATTGATAAAAATTCCGAAGATCCATATGGGTTGTATTTTGACAGATTATTTTTATCTGCAAAACTTCGGTATTCTTGTGTTTCGACAAAACTTTCGATAGTTAGTCCAACTGGGTTTTCTTTATCTCTTACGTCCATAATGGCAATTATGTCGCTTTTTCGTTGAGATGTAGTAAAGCAGCGGTTTATCGTCTCGTTTTGGGTGTAGTGGTCGTTTACTGGTTTATCGAACCTCATCTCGTTTGTAACCAGGATTACAATGTTTGTAAATGAGGTTTCTTTTAATTCTGGGCCAAATTTTGCGATGTCCAGGAATCCTGTTGTCAATTTTGGCGATGTGTCTTTTCCTTCTCTTACTTGAGTAAGAAAACCTGCCCATTTTGTAGCGTGGTCGTAATTACTTGGACTATCTAACCCATCTGGTAGTATTTTTAGTTCTCGTGGCCAATTTGTTTTTGGCCCGAATATATTTGAGCCTTGAGTTTCCGAAGTTTTTCGGTATCTGTCAAGATATTTTTCGACATCAGTTGCCGCTGTGATCCTATCTTGCTTAAAACTACCTTTTAAACGTTGTTGGACCATGATGTCAATTTCGGTGAATTTTTCGTGCCAGCTTTTTCCATTTGGGTTTTTTCCGACTGCTACCTCAAACCGGTTTTTTGTAATTTCAGTATTTGGTCCGTGACCATTTTTTATTTGGACCCATTTTTCCCAATTGGTAAGGATCCAATTTTTCTGAAAATCGAAAATATTTTCAGCTCGTTCAATCTTAATTTCTTCTGGCCAAATTTTATTTGAACTGAGCCAGAAAATCGATTTTCCGTAGCTGACTCGAAACGGCATATTCGGTAATATACCGTTAGATTGCATGATTCTATCGTGACTTTCGCAGAACGCACCTTCCTTTGAAGGTTTGAGACAAATATGTCCTTTGGAGTCTACTTTACCGCAAACGTTGTAATTTCTACTGATTGCTTCGAAATTTTTTCCAAAATTTTCGTCATTTCCCAAATGGTTAAAAACTTCGGATTTTTGCTCGATGGTTGCTTCACTTTTTTGAAGTATCATGATTCGAGCCAAGTTTTTCATAGTCAGACCCGTGACATGTTCTTCACCGAATTTTTGTATACGAATACTATTTCTGTCTTCCACTAGCATTACGTCCCAGAACATTCCCGCCGAAATCAGATTTTTACAACTATTCCACTCCGAGATTGCCTTGATGCCGTTAATTCTAAAAATTTCTATGGCATCTTTTTGTCTCCTTTTGGGTTTTTTCAAGAGGGCTTGAATGTCTGTCAAGATTTCGATTTCTTCTGAGGAAAAATTTTCTTTTTCAAAGAGCATAGCGATGCATTTCAGTCTGCTTAATTTTTCTGATTCGCCATGTCTCGTAGGCGGTCTCATTTTATCTACGATTTTCTTTATCAAGACATTTTTGCTTTGCTTAGATTGTGCATTATTCGCTTGGTTGATTAGGTCCTTGATTTTTGCGTTCATAGACCTATCATTCCCATTTGGTGTTATGTTTGATAGCATACCCTTGATACACTTTTCGACCTCGGTTATATTTCTCTGATTTCTGTTTTCAGCATATATTGGGAGGTTTTTCTGGCTTTCTTCTGTAGTAATACTAAGGCACATTAGTTTTTGAGAAAGTGCCAGAAAAGGATGTCTATTTTCAGCCCCACATGGTTTGACAATTATTAGGTTCAAAATTTTTGCGATATTTCCATGCATATTGGCGGTTTGTATCGCTAGCTCGTAGTCAGCATGTTTTACATTTTTTACCAAGAATTTTATTTGCTCCATCATGCCTTTATCGAAACCATTTTCTTCGACAAAAGTATCCCATTCTTTTTTAGATTTAATAATTTTGTCGACATCATAACCCAATTGGCGTATTAAGTTGTTAAACTTATTTGCGGCTATTATTGCATTAAATTGGACTGGTCTGAAAAGCCAAATAGCCACCGTCATTTCGTCGTCCATGTCATGTAAGATCCCGGTTTGCGTTCTCTGTGAAAACTCGTTCTTTTTCATCAAGAGAAGATCAACGATTTTCAGCACGGATCTCTTTGCCAATTGGTCGGTTACAAAATCGCGTAATTTTTTGATTTTTACTTTTGGATCTTGTAAATCGAAATCCCCATTTGATACTGCCGCCTGTATATCTTTATCAGTGGTGAGTTCGTAGAAATTCATTCGGGTTATTCTATCCAGGTCAATTAAATTCAGAAATTTTTCGTGGTCTGTCCCAAATGGTCGAAAATTTATTGTGTTGGCTAACACGTGGTTTGAATGTTCTGTCATTTTCTCCATTAATTTCAACATTTCATGTCGATTTATGACATTTGATGGGTAAATCTCGTGACCAACCAAATTTCCATTCTCATCCCTGAGCGGGGTTTGAATCTCAGTTGAACGTTTTTTGTCTGGCTGTATTGTGGTTGTTTTCAGAAATTCGTCCAGTTCTAGGTGCTCTTTGGCGTTGAATAGTAGTAATTCCTAAAAATAAGTTTTACTCCATTTGGCGTGTTTTTAGTAATTTGTTCGATTTATAAAAACCTTACTGTGATTTTATAACTAGTAATTTTATAAGTAATATTTTTTCGTTACTAAATTTTTCATGACCCTTGGCCTTTTTGGACATTTTTGTAAATGTTTTACCTCAACCGGGCTTATTAGAAAAAAATTTTTAATTTCGATATTTTTTCTTGGTCTTTGGCTTTTCTGGTTATTTAAATACTTTTCTCCTAACCAGGGATTCTAAGAGTATAAGACCAATTATTTCCTTTACATAGGGCAAAATGTAGAAAATTATTCTTAGGGCACTCCATTTGGGTTAAGGATAAATTTCGTGGTCAATTAAAAATATACTTAAATGTACGTTTTATTGATTTTTATTTGGTTGAAAATCGAAGTGTATTCTAATTCAAATAAGACTTTGAATTTTCAGTGTATCACTTCTACACTACTGTTTACTATGCGTGAAGTTTTAAATTTTTCCCATTATTTGACAATTTTCCATATGGGATACTGGGTGAGCTAAATCGATTAATGAAACAATGTGTTCGCTTTTTCTTTAAAAGTATTTCACCAAACTTTTTTAGGTTGTTTTAGCTATAATAACAATTCGATAACCCAAGTTATACTTTCATTTTATTCAAATGTGCCCTTTATCAATATACGAGAAAATCACATAATTTTTTAGAGGCTAATCCACTATTTTAGCAGTAGAGTGCGGTTAAACGCAAAGTTTAATTTGACTTGTAAAACCTTGAAAGTCGAATAATTTCACTGATGATAAAATCCTGGAAATTTTGGATGGGACTGGTCAACGACTACAACGGCCACGTGTTCCCAATCAAATCAAAAAGTTGAGAACGCATTTGGAGGTTTTTTCAAATAAAATACTGCCGAACATTTTTTTACTATAATATGATCTACCAAATGGGATATAGATTAAATTAAGGCTATTACATATAATAGTATTCACAATGCGAACTACAGGGTGATTTTCTCGGTTTGTTTGGTTTATTATTTGTCTAAATAGCCCGAACTCAAAAAAGAGTTTTTTGAAACAACCCACATGGGATTTGAAAAGGTGATAACTAAACTAAATTGAGAATTTTGATTAAGAAATTCAGGCACCATAAATAGCAATGTGAAAACAACACATAAAGCTAGAAAGCTAAAATTAAAACTTGAATTACAACAACTTCTGATTTATCTACCAATATAAAATCAACAAAACATATAACCCATGTGGTGGTATTTAAATTTGTTTTTACATCTATTTTGAAAAGTATTTACCATTTTCACAATTTTCCGTGTTTCTTTTGGTCTACCATTGTTTTGGTCGACTAACAACGCCATCTGGGATATGTTTATATCTTTATCAACCAAGCTTGGGTTGTACTCGATCCCTGAGTTTTTGTTCCAAAATTCTGATTTCCCGATCATTTTCAGGGCTTCCAGTTTTGTTCTCGCGCCGAAATTTCCATTGGTTAGGTCCTTGAAAATTAATTTTTTAAATTAGTACTTGGGTCAGGCTTATCGTGATTTATTAGTCTTTATTTTTTATGGTAAAAAATGTATGAATCAGTTTTTCTCAATTTTCCATATGGGATTATTTGAAAAAAAAAAGTGTTTATTTTTCAAGCACCGTAATAATTTCCCTTTATTTCTGGAAATAAATAGAACGTTTTTGTACCAAAAGTTTCATGCCTATCCTGCTGGTTATTTATTTACAAATCCATGGGAATTTTTATTAGAAATATTAATTATAAGATCTGTTTTTGTAGACCCCAAATGGTTTTATTAGAAAAAATTATTTTTCATAGTAACTTTGAATAAAACTTTACAAATTTTTAATTTGTCAAAAATATTATCATCAAAAATAAAGGTCTTATATTTTTATTCTAGATAGTTGTTGCCCCATATTTATTTTAATACATGTATGACATGATGATTTTTTAAGCTCGTCTCCGAGTGGGATCGAACTCGTAACCGTTGACATGCAACTCGGTTGTCATAACCGTTTCGCCATAGTGCCTTCCTTTCTAATCTGACAAGGTTTTACTTATGACACAAACTTAAAACGGCCATTTTCAAATGTGCACTTCCTTTTGTAAGACCTAGAGTATTTTTGACCTTATGCTATAAAATCTAGACAATTTTTGTCTTGTCTTTATAGAGGGTCATAATTTTTTAATTTCCCATGTGGACGCTGAGAATGTCTGTAAGCAAAACATTTTTTAACATATAGCCATTAAAAAGGAAAAATTTTAAGCTTACCATGTCAAGCATGATTATTTTTTGGTCGTTGGTTTTGTTTTAAGAAATTATTTTTTCATAGTGACTTTGAATAAAACTTTATAAATTACCAATTGGGTTGATTTTATCATTAAAAATAAAGATCTTATTTTTATTCTAAATAGTGGTTGCCCATTATTTATTTTAATACATGTATGACATTATGATTTTTTAGCTCGTATCCGAGTGGGATCGAACTCGTAACCGTCTTCATGTAAATCGGTTGTCATAACCGTTTCGCCATAGTGCCTTCCCTTCTAATCTGACAAGGTTTTACTTATGACACAAACTTAAAACGGCCATTTTTCAAATGTGCACTTTTGTAAGACCAAGAGTATTTTTAGCTTTATGACGCTATAAAATCTAGACAATTTTTGTCCTGTCTTTATATAGGTTCATAATTTTTTATTTCCCATGTGGATGCTTAGAATGTCTGTAAGCAAAAATTTTCAACATTTAGCCATGTAAAATTTTTTAGCTTACCATGTCAAGCGGGATTGTTTTTTGGTCGTTTTTTCTGCCCCATAGTCTAAGACCTTCTCCTTTGAAGTCTTGGTAAATACTCAGTATTCGGGTCAGGCAACTTTGAAAACCTTCCCAATTGGATTTGCCGTGGGCCACCAGATCTAGAACCATTTCGGTTCCCAGGGCCACATTGACTACATTGATTTGAATCAGCACGCTTTCGTTTATCAAGTTGATAATGAAACCTGTCATGTCCAAATCGGAGTCTGCCGTTATCAGTCTTCCGAGTCCTTCAACTTCATTTGACGGGCTAGAAATATTTATCAGATAACAAAAAAGTTTTGTATTCAATTATTTCGCGGTTTCCCAAGATGGGTGACAAAATAAGTTCATAAATGAAGAATTTTAACATTCCCCATCTGGAATTTAAAAAACAATTTTTTACATTTTGGCATTTTTCGGCGTTTTTTATCAGATTGTGTATCTGTCACCATTATTTTGAATAGACTGTCTACAAAATAGTTTTTTAAACATATTTTAGACCCAAATGGTGATTTATTATTTTCACCCTTAACTCGGAACAAAACATTATTTTGCGGTTTCCCAAGATGAGTGACAAAATAATTTCATGAAATGAAGAATTTTAACATTCCCCATCTTGAAGTTAAATTTTTAACATTTTTGGTGTTTTTTATCAGATTGTGTATCTGTCACCATTATTTTGAATAGACTGTCTACAAAATAGTTTTTTAAACGTATTTTGGACCCAAAAGGTGATTTATTATTTTCACCCTTAACTCGGAACAAAACATTATTTTGAATAGACTATCTACAAATTTGTTTTTTAAACATATTTTAGACCCAAATGGTGATTTATTATTTTCACCCTTAACTCGGAACAAAATAGTTTTCTGTCTGAGTGTTTTTCCCTTTGGAATCAATTTTCACGTGTTGCCATTGATACCCCCAATAACCAGGCATCATAAAGTGTCCTTCCAAAACAAATGTGGATTTGAGAAACTCGAAAAAACATTTACTTCCATATGGGGTTTTTTCGCAGTTTTTAGTACAATTTTATAGCACTTACTTTGTTTTTAACCAGTATATATCAACAAATTTTTCATCCTTCTCTCTCCCAATTGGTATAAAATTTGTCGAGGAAATTTCATCCTGACATTCCATTCGGTCGATTTCGTTCATCAATTTTGAGATGAAGAAATTGGCTTCTGTTTCGGCGCATTCGCCCCCGACATTATAGTATCGATATAGTTCGTTTCTATCCACCATAGCCGATTTCAAATGTTCTAAAAATGTTGATATTTTTAGTATTTTTCCCCTGAAAATTAGTGGGGTTGTTTTGTTTTTCTACCAATTTTTATATACACAATCCCAATCCTCTCTGCGTCCTGCAATTCGGACCGTGGCAAAGCCCCCGAGTCAAAGTGCGTCCCATCGGTCCGTCCGGTCGGACGGACTCCACTGTAACCCTTCCTAGAGATTTGTTTTTTAAAAAACTATATATATCCCATATGGTATAGTTTTTCTCTGTATTTTTCATTATAAATAAAAATTGACCGAAAAATCAATTCTCAAAGTCTATACGTTCCCATTTGGTCGTATTTTTGAGTTATTTATTGTCAAGGGTTTTTTCTGTGCTCGCAGGAGTTAAGACAAATGATTTTTTGGCCATGACCCGTCTTCTTTCAGACCAATCTTGGTGAAAAACTTTATTTTTTCCGACTTTTATGGTGTTTTGGGGACTATATGGTATAGTTTTTTCCTCTGTATTTTTAATAATAAATAAAAATTGACAGAAAGATCAATTTTCAAAGGCTATCCGTTTCCCATTTGGTTGTATTTTTGAGCTATTTATTGTCATGGTTTTTTCTGTGCTCGGAATAGTTAAGAAAATTGATTTTTTGGCCATGACCCGTCCTCTTTCAGACCAATGTTGGTAAAAATACTTTATTTTTACCCACTTTTTTGGTGTTTCGGGAACCGTGATTTCTCTTATTTTCCCGTTTTTACCAAATATTTCCACATATTTTTTCCCCATTTCCCCATATGGTACAGTTTTAGTTATGAGCAGAAAGTAGATTTTCACAGGGGTGGTGCAACGTTTTTCTCTGTTACAAGGCTTGGTTTTGTTTCTCTTTCTAAACCACATATTTCCATAGAAAATTTTTATATTTTCTCTATTTTGATTTTTTAGTTCATTTCTCTCCGCGGATTTTTTGAGTTTGCCCCATTTGGTTTTACTCTCCGACACCCAAGCTTCTCTCCGCCCACTCACTTTGTTAGACAAAGGGCCATGTTTTGGGTGTGGGTATCTTTTCTACCACTTAGGGCCCCCGCTCTCCAATTGAGCCAATAGGGTAACTTCTCCAAATTTTTTCCACTTTCTTTGTTTATCAGAATTCTCGTGCTAACTAGAGAGGCCAATCAGTGCCCGAATTCCCAATTCGTAAATTTTCTGAGTTATAATTTTTGGTCACGCCCAAGTTTTCCCAAAATTTTCCAAATTTTGTGTGCGTGCCACAAAAATTAATTTCGTCTGATCTTTGTTTTTAAGATTAGTAACAAATCTGTGGCACGCATGTTCTAGAAAATTTCCCAAATGGTGTTTTTCGAGCGTGTTTTCGATTTTATATTCAAACTCGCTCGCCAAATCCCATATGATTAAATTATCCCAAAAGGGGCATTCACTGGTTATTTTTTCAGAAAGATCGTATGAACCATGACCGAACTATTTTTTTGGTGAGAGCCATCTAAAAAAATAGGACCTTAACGCATAATACCTTAAAAATAAGACGTAAACGCAATATATAATAAATTATGAGCTCAACCATATTTTCTATGATAACATTAATATAAATCAAAATAATTTGAAAAATGAATGTCAAAAAGGATAAAATTCTATTTCGCAGTTTTTTTATGAATTTAATTGATTTTCACGGTATTTCA
>SCLH01062894.1:0-10808 GCA_004367855.1 Oikopleura vanhoeffeni
ATTTCAAGCTCTTAAAAAATGTAATGTGATAAATGCAACTTTCTTATATATGGCTCGATTTAATAACGAATGGTCACTAGTTGCCGGAAATCGAGCTCTGGGTACAGATTCCATGTCTTAAAGCTCTACGAGTTAATGGAATAATTTTATGAATCTTCCGGGGCTTTTCGAATAAATGTATAAAAGAAAAAAATATTATCCGAATATCATCAACTGTTATTGTTGACAAAATTTTATTTTTTCAAAATATTAAAGAAATGCACTTTATTTATTTATTTACCCAGAATCAATGGACGAAGTTTTCACCGGGCCATTTGGGAACCGTAGAACTGGTAGAATGTTCAAACGACAAAATCAAAGACCAGCATGTTTCAATACCTCAAATTTTGAAATTAAAAATAGCCATGGTTTTTGTGCCAGAGATCAAAACTGGAACTATCGAATAAATCTCTCATATTTGCCTACAAAGCCAGAAGATTTACTTGTGATAAATTCAAAAACAGCCACTGGTTTCACTGTATTTTCACCTCATACCTGATCCAAAGATTTAAAAATACCGGATAATGTCGATTTTGACACATTGGACGCACAGATGAAAGAAAATATTTTGATAGTTTCGGCAAAATTTAAAGATGAGAATAAGAAAGAGAAAAAAGATGAAGCTGTGCAAATTCCTATAGAAAAACTAGACTAAGAACTACAATTTTCGACTGTTTTTTATTATTATTTTCTTCTCTTACTGATAATAAATGTTCCGTCATAAATTGGTTTCGTTCGAAATTAGAATTTATTATATAAACATGTTTTTCAAATGACTCAAAAAATGTGCAAGCAATCGAAAAATAGACTTGAAAATAATTAATTCATTGAATTTTAGGCTATTTTAAAAGTAATTATCAAGAGCTCAATCCAGTGGAGTACAGCAGGGTGCGGCGTATAGTTAGAATGTTTGTCGCCAAAAACCCAAACTATACGCGTAATTCTAACTATACGCGTACTTTCTAACTAAACGCGTACTTTTGGGAAACTGTGCTCTGATTGGTAAATTTGGACAATATCTAGACTTTAAAATTGCGTTAAAAATATGGTAAGAGTAAAGAAATTTTTGGTGATTTTAAGTGAATTTTTCGTTTCAAATCTTCTAGCATGTTATAAATATAGTTTTATCGAAAAAAATTAAATAAATTAATTTAATAAAAGATGAATCGAAAAATATTATCCGAAAATCGTGAAATGCAAGAAACAATGAAAATATGAAAAAAAAATATCCTTCACAGTAAAATCACTCTCAGAAAATAGAAAAAAAAACAAATATTTATCTGAATAACTATTGCCCATTTCAAGCTAGCCGAACATTGTCTGAGAGACTTAAAAACATTTTTTAAACTCCTGAAATACTCGATCACTACATTGGCAATCTGAACATGTTTTAAAAAAGTGTATTTTCATTGTTCGCGCCGACCGAAGATCTTGTCTGAAAATTGTTAAACCTATCTTTGCCTAGAACGTTGAAAAAAAAGCCATCATCTTTTGCCTATAACTATACGCGCACCCCAGGAACGAATAAATTTGTTTTCAAATGTCTGTAGCTTTTTTGCGGAGCTTTACTTAGGTTTTTTTCGTGAATCTAACTATGCGCGTATAACTATACGCCGCACCCTGCTGTATAATAATTTATTAAGATAAATATTATCACTTATTACTAATTATCATAATTTATAAATTAATTTACTCGTAATTATATTGATTACGGGGCCTCTTCGTTTTTTACTAGATTTTTAGCCAACATTTTTATATAATTCGGCTTTTGAAAACAACTTATCTGATTACATTCTTAGATAGCTCAAACTGAGCACAAATATCTTGTGAATAATAAAATGAAAAAAAATGGTCCGAATCCGACCATTGTTTCCAATTTTTACAAGAAAAACTAATAATTAAACAATTTCAGTAATCTCAGAAAAAAATAAAAAATATTATAAAATATATATTATTCACAAGATATTTGTGCTCAGTTTGAATCTAAGAATTTAATCGGATAAGTTGTTTTCAAAAGCCGAATTATATCCTTTATCCAACCGAAGTCCATGGTGAAAACTTTTCACCATGGACTTCGGTTGGATAAAGGATATAATTCGGCTTTTGAAAACAACTTATCCGATTAAATTCTTAGATTCAAACTGAGCNGCTCAGTTTGAATCTAAGAATTTAATCGGATAAGTTGTTTTCAAAAGCCGAATTATATCCTTTATCCAACCGAAGTCCATGGTGAAAACGCTTCTGACCTCAGGGCTGGAGTTCGAATCCCAGTGGACCCCACTGATTTTCTTTTAGTGATTGTGTAAGGAATAATAATAGGGGTGTTGTATCTTGGCCTTTGTTGTTTATTGTCTCGCTTCATATAACGAGACTAGTCCATATAACGGGTCCACTGGGATTCGAACTCCAGCCCTGAGGTCAGAAGCGTTTTCAGTGAAAACTTTTCACCATGGACTTCGGTTGGATAAAGGATATACAAATGATGGCTAAAGATTTAGTAAAAAAACGACCAGGAGGCTCCGTAATCGATATGCATAACTCTCGTATGGCTAATTGAATAAATTGACCTTCTGAGAGATTGAAAAATGAATTTTAACAAGACAAAAATCGAAAAAATAGTTTAATGATAAATTTCTAATATACAAAAATTAACCGTATGAAAAATATTCTCATATTGGTTGCGAATGTTTTCGATTATTTTATTATCAAGCAGTTTTCCTAAAATTGTACGTACAGAGTATGAACAGTAGTACTCTATAGGTTCAACGAACTCGGTTGATTCTAGAGATAACTTAATAAGTTAAACTTATCTGAACCCTTTCATAAAATAATTCATGGTCATGTCACATAGACATGAAAAATCTGCCAGCTCTAATTGTTTCTTATCTAGTAACACTTTTATTTCATATATTCGGTGGTAAAAGTCGTCGAGCTAATTTTGACGAATTTTGGTTTCACCCTGAGACGTTCTTTTTGCATAAACCTCGTAGGCTCTTTCAAGCTAACTTCGCTTCGGGCTCTACTTTGCCCGGTCATACAAAACGTAATAAGAGCAACAGATTTTTCACTAATTTTTTACCAGGCAAATTTTAATCTTGACCACTGGTTAGTAAAATGAGATAAGTTGAGTTGGCCAGTTTTTGTGGAGGAAAAAATAGTCGAGAAAAATGGTTCGAAAATGGCTGTTGAGCGTTGGCTTTGTACTTATTGCAAATTCAAAGGAAAAGGTTAAATTTAGACTATTTATGACAAGAAAACATTTTGGTTAGAAGTCCTCAGATATCAATTTATACAACAGAGTAAAAGGCCATTTATTAAACTGAAATTTTGTGATTGTCAGCCTTATCTTGCATTTACACAAAATTAATGTCCGAGAATAAATGGTCTAAAATAATGTCAAAAAATATGTATGCAAAAAAAAATAAAAAATACGTACCGGTATATAATTTATATCGTTTATTCGTGAAACATTTTTTTTAACTCGTAGACTCGCCTAGAATGAATATGTTCTAGACTTAAAGTTAAATAATAAGGAAAAAACGAATAAGCCAACTAGTTGGCTGAAAGTGAGTCTACGAGTTAACTCGTAGACTCGATTTCTGACGACGCGTCGCATTCACCATTTAATTGCATTTTACGACGCTTAATCATTGATGACAAGATCAGTAGAAAGTTATCGATAAACTTAAAAGAAAATACGTTTTTGTGATTTTTTTTAATTATACTGTATTAGAGTACTTATTATTTCCAAAAATTTTTCCAGGAATCACCAAATAAAATTTTTGATCGTATCAGAAAAAAATTCTAAGACTTTTTTTTTCCATTACGACATACCCTAAAAATGATCACGTGACCGTTATTAATTTTTAAAAAAATTTTTTAAAAGGGGGGTGGGCCCAAAATAGTACTGTTTTTTTTCAAAATTGCTAAAACCATTTTCAAAAAAACGTGAAGACCATCTTGAAAGTTTTTTTAAAACTTTTTTTATACATCAAAGTCCAAAAACAATCACGTGACCTTCAAAATTAAGAAATAGATTTTGTCAAGTACACAAATAGTAATCAAATTACGCGAAAATTTTAAGGGCAAATAAAAACACATTAATTTAAGAATTTTAACAAACCATTTTCAAAAAAACGTCACGTGAGCTTATTTTTCCAAAATAAAAATTAATTTATGTCATATTTCAAACTTATTCTCTAATTATTTGTCACCACGTGAATTTATTCGACTTTTTTCCGTAATGAGAAAAAAGTCTTAAATAACGTTTGAAAGTTTATCGACAATTGTTTTTGACTTATTGATACTTTTTCAAATTACCGTATATCAAATTACTGTCAATTTCAAAATTTTAATCGCTAGAATTGTAATACCCTCAAAACAATCGGAAGAGTCGACTTTCTGTGAAAAATATTAGCAACTATTGGTCAATTATTTACTGAAAGTCGCCCCAGAGAGCTAAAATTCCCCGTGAA
Source organism: Oikopleura vanhoeffeni (assembly GCA_004367855.1). Classification (NCBI taxonomy): domain Eukaryota; kingdom Metazoa; phylum Chordata; class Appendicularia; order Copelata; family Oikopleuridae; genus Oikopleura; species Oikopleura vanhoeffeni. The sequence continues at coordinate 4,515 of SCLH01062894.1, forward strand.
ATCTCACCAAAATTTGACCATTTGTTGCGCCTAGTGACCTTTCAGACATAATTGACCATAGCTGCTAATATTTTCACCAGAAATCGACCCTCCGATTATTGTGGGGGCGCGCCGGTATTTCAAAGTCTCTTATTTTACACAGAGCATAGAAAATCTTTTTTTTTTTATTCTTATAAATGCCTTTATTCGTTTAAAAAAAATGTTTTTTTTGATTGTATAGCAAATTGGCTGAATTGTATTCTAAGATATTTAAAAATGAAGGTTGATATTGAAACTTTGCTTATATATGGCTTGATTTATAAGAATGGCGACGCGTCGTCAGAATCGAGTCTGGGTAAAAATTCATTTCTAAACGAGTTAAAGTCCTGTAATTCATTTTTGGTAGACTTTTTATTCTACGATAGCAATAAGAAAAAATTTTGTCCAAAAATACGCAATGCAAAAATAAATTTAATCGAAAAATAAAATATTTCGTAAATTTGTATTTAACTTGTACCGCTGATTCCGCCTACTCACTTTTTATAGCAAAAGATAAGCATTCAAAAAATCATGTCCGCAGTCAGATTCAGTTCATGTTTTTTTACATGCTATAAATTCTGGATTATACTAGAAATTTAGGGAAAATTGATAATGGAAAAAAATTTAATCAGAATTCAGCTTTTATAAATATATTTTCAAAAATAAAGTTCATTTTCGTCATCAGCGTGAAATTTGCTCGACGGCGGACGCCCTAAAATCTACCAAAAATGTATATTCTCTATTATAAGCTATAAAATAGAAACAATCATGACAGAATATTTGCAAATTATCTAATTTGACATCAGACCGTTGTTTAGCTTACAAAATCCGTTTATTTTAAAATAAATTGCAATAACTTGCGCCAAAAGAGTTAGCTCATCGAATTTGAATTACTACGGTATGATTTATTCTTTTAAGTTATAATTGCTATGTGAATTGTTCACAGGAATACTGGAGAAAGATGGAATTCTTACAAGTACCGTAGTTTTCTAGATGCTTGATTATTGATTTAAAATTTCTACATTTATTAAAAAAACCCAGAAGCTCTGAAACGGAAACAAGATAAAATTATGTATTTCAAATGTGTGGATTTATAACATCTGCATTTCACTTTTTTTAATTGATTGCAAAATACACCGTATTTCAAAATAAGATTACCTTGATCTCAGTGACTGGGACTTAGTCGCCGAAAATTAATTCATCAAAAATTTCTAGCCCAAAATTTCCCGATCTCATTTTTGGGAGTATAAATTTTGGGTCGACTTTTTTCTTTTAAATGTTTATCTTTTGCTATGAAAATTGGGTAGACGGAAATCAGGACTACATGTAAAATACACATTTACGATAAATTTTATTTCAAAATTTGTATTTTCGAGCACTGTTTGCGCAAACGCTTTTTTAGTAGAGTTTTGGAGTCGATTGGTGCCCGTAAAAATAATAATTATTTGAAAAATTTTCATCCTGAAATTATTAAACATTTTTTCTTATATTTTTATATCAACCCTTTAAACAGCCTATCGAAGAAGTAACCACATCCGCCACGGCGCTTGACATTTTTGGTGAAACTACATCAGATGAAATCGAATACGAATTATTTACAACTCCACAAAGCGAGGATTCATTAGACTCTACCCCTAATCCAACATATGAATTCGAAAACGATGAAACTGCCGAAAGTGATTCAGTTGCTGTTTCAGAAGGTGAGAGTGATTTTATAGCAGACTTAGCTAAATTTAAATTAGACTTAGCTGAGGTCGCCGAAGATGTCCAATCGCCTATAAATATAGTGCCACATGAGGAAATCGCAGAACCCTCAGATTCAGAAGGAGCAGAATCGGTACCATTTGAGGCCTTATCTTTTGAGCCTGAAGCTGAAGAATCAGTAGTTGAAGAACCGGAAGTTGAAGAACCGGTAGTTGAAGAACCAGTAGTTGAAGAACCGGTAGCTGAAGAACCGGAAGTTGAAGAACCCGTAGCTGAAGAACCAGTAGCTGAAGAAGCGGCCGCCGAGGAACCGCTTGCTCAAGATGCTGCCTTAGAAGAGCCAGCAGCAGACGAACCGGTAAATAATGAGCCAGAAACTGAGGAACCGGTTGCTGAAGAACCGGTAAATGAACCAGTACCACTTGACGATATTGCATTACAGGCTATCATAGATAAAATGGCTCATTCAGTAGAAGAAGTCGTGGAGGCAGCACAAATTTCCGAAGAACCAGAAGCTGAGGAACTAATTCCCAAGGAAGTGATAGTTGAAGAAATTTTAGGTCAAGAACCGGTAAATGCAGAACTGGTCGCTGTAGATTCAGCAGTTGATGACCCAGTTGCCGAAGAAGAAAATGATGAAGAACCGGTAGTTCAAGAGTCAGCGGCTGAAGAACCGGTACTTGAAGAACCGGTACTTGAAGAACCGGTACCGGAACAACCGATGGCTGAAGAACCGGTTGTAGAACAATCACTCGTCGAAGAACCGGTAGCTGCAGAACCGGTAGCTGAAGAACCGGCTGTTGAAGGACCGGTAGCCGCAGAACCAGTAGTTGAAGAACCGGTAGCTGAAGAACCGGTTGTTGTTGAACCAGTAGCCGCAGAACCAGTAGTTGAAGAACCAGTACCTGAAGAACCGGTTGTTCAAGATTCAGTAGAATCGTTATCTTTTGACGCCATATCTTTTGAACCAAAAGGTGAAGAACCAGTGATTGGAGAACTGGTAGCTGCAGAACTGGTTGCTGAATTACCGGCTGTTGCTGATAGTGTTGAATCAATAATTGACGGTGAACCAGTGGTCGAGAGTGAACCCGTGGTGGAGAGTGAATCAGTAGTTGATAGTGAAAATGAATCAATGATGTCTGCGTTTTCACGAGATATAAATAAAATTAAACTTGCTGAAGAATCAGTTATTGATGCAAATTATGTTGTGCCACCGCCACAAATTTTATCTCCAGTAGAAAATGCAGAAGCCAAACCTGTGCTTGAGAATCCATTGGCATTTGAGGAACCAATCAATTCGGAAATTTTTATTGAAGGTATGATTTTACCGATTTTGATCAGGATCAAACTATTTTTGAAAAATGATTTTTCACAAATAGAAATTTCCATTCGCTAAACTTGAATTTTTTGTGGGTTGAAGAATTATTATTCGATTTTGATCAAGTTTTTAGGCGTTACGCACAAAACTTTTTATTGCTTGCAGATTAAAAAATACGAAAAACGTACAGCTAAAGTTTGATGATACAACTTGTTAAGCGAGTGGCCAGGGAGATTCTCATCGGTATTTTTTGCCAAACAATTTTTGAATTAGTTAAAACAAAAAATTTAAACAATTTTAATAGAATATCTCAAAAATATCAATTGAAGCAACGTTTTTTGATTTGAGGCAACAATTTTTACAAATTTATCCCATGTGTGGAGTGCGCCAAATTGATGACTCATCGGCCGCGGCGCTATTGATTTGATACAAAAAATAATTTTCTCGAAGCACGCAGAACACATTCCACAATTGACATTTACAATGTGAAAGACTTCTATACAGAGTTTACTTTATTTTCTAGATACAAAAAATATGACATTATAGTTTGTTTTTGAGCACAAGGTGGCCAAAAATCAAATTCACGCAGTTGTTGCTCTTTAGCGCCAAACTTTCCTGTTTTCCAAGCGTTTTATTCGTTCAAATTGAAAGTGGTAAATTTTGATATTCTTTATGACAAATAGTCGAAAAACAGTGGAGAGTTAACGCCGATATTTGAGCTTTAATGTTGTTTCGACAAAATTGACCAAATTTCTGGTTAAAGTTTTTTTCTGGCCTTCCCGCTTTACTAAAATTTTTCTTTCTAGGGCAACTTGTGGAAGAGCAAAAAGACGAAACAATTGCCGAAATTCCTGAGCCAGTCTCAGAAATCCTCCCAGCATCTCCAGATGTCATGTCTGATGCAGCAGAACCCCTTCCAGAAACATTTCCAAGCAAAATCGATCCAGTCATGGTTGAACCAGTGGTTGAATCGGAATCACCAGAATCGGAAGAATTACCAATAGTTAAAACTGCAGTTCTTTCTGAAAATATTGACGGATTTGAAAATCTTTCGGCTGAGCAACAAGAGGCTCTTCTCGAATACGTCAAGGTAGGGTTCGAATCGGAGAATATTTGAACTTTTAGACGAATAAATTTTACGAAAACACAATTATAATGTAGAATTTAAAAACTGAAATAATTATCAATAAAAAAAATCGGGAAAAATTTTCCGGGATTTTTTAGTTTTTATGTTTAATTGTCAATTTTTCATGGGGGGGAAATAAGTTCATTTTGAACCAGAAGGGAAACAAAAATGTATGTTGTAGCGGGTTGGGCTAAAAATTTCCAATCCAAAAATTTCCAATCCAAAAATTTCCAATCCAAAAATTTCCAATCCAAAATTTCCAATCCAAAATATATACATTTTTAGCACTGAGTTACCCATTTTTTTCCTATCACTATCGGTTTTACTTTGTCCCCTGGTTTTCCCGGTCCGAACCCTAGTCAAGGACAAAATGGCAGACACTCGTATAGAGGAGGATGAGGAGGAAGAGCAAATTGAAGCATTAACTCCGGAAGATTATAATGACTCTAAAACCACTGAAAATGATATTACCGATTATGAAGTTAAATATGAAGTCAATGATGAGGTCGAAAAGTTTATTCAAGAGGTTGACCAAGAAATTGGAAATCCGCAGCGAATCGCTATCGATCATATTAACCCTGATTTATATGAAGAAGATAGTAATGGCCTGCATTACGATGATGCTCACAATGACCCACATAGGTTTTTAGCCCTCAAAATTGAAAAAAATATATACTACAGCACGTAACATTTTTGCTCCCGTTCTTGATTTTTGCACAATTCACTATCCGCCAATCATAACGTTTAAATTTGGCAAACACGTAGGTGCTTTAAAATTTAAACGTTTTGATCGGCGGATAGTTAATTTTGCAAAAATGAAGAACGGAACCAAAAATGTGACACCCTGTATATTTGAAAAGGGGATCCTTTGCCATACAGATCCACGTTCGCGTTTGACCTTGTTCAACGCCCTAATTGGTCAAACGCGAACGTGGATCTAACGGACAGGAGATCTTCTCCCGATATACCCTCTTTAACTTAAAGACGATTTGAAATAAAGAATTTAAAAAGTGAAAAATGAGTATCGATGTTTTTAAGCTATCTTGTAGAGAATTTTTTTTGGTCATTTTAAGACGAAGGATTGTTTTTGTTTATGAAAAATGTATATAAAATGATGCCCGTCACAAACAAAATACGTTTATCTTCGCTAAGGAAATTCGCTGCGAAACATAATTTACATCATAATAACCTTTTAATTAACAAATACCAGGCTAACATTACAGCCTACGCAATTAGTCATGTATGTGTCAGGCGACCACATTATTTCGATCAAACAAACCATGAGTATTTCATAGCCTATGAATCATAGGGTTTATTTTACTATCGAAGAGTTTATGACTGTTCAGCTGATGACGTAATTCATGCTGTGAAGAAAATCTCCTGTAGAAAAAAATTTATTTTTTTTGAGACGAGCATCTTTTTCAATAAAGCGATTATCATGAAAAACGTTAAAAATATTATTTTAAGGCATTGTATAGGTTAGAGATTTGAATGTGTTTTGGGTTGATTAATTGAAGGGGGTGGTGTGGGTGAATTTTGACATTTTGGAGGCTTGGTACGGCCAAACTGATAAAGATGAGGAATTTCTGAGGAGACAAAATGAAAGATCTATCCTTAATCTCGGGATTCCATTTGCCACTTTAATACCAAACCAACCAACCACCAACCAACCAACCGCGGTTAAACACGCGTCCCTTGGCTTTTTTCAGTGAAACAAGGATCCTAGAGCTTATATCGGAAAATTTTGAGATTTTGGAAGCATCTGGGAAATTGTCTGAATTTTAGTGAATAGGAGCTATTTTTTTCATTTTTTGCCTCAGGGGTCAGCAATCTGGTTGAATATGCCGAAAAATGGTGTTTTTCAACGTTTTGATACAAGGCTTTTTCTGTGGAAATGCCAGAAACGTCATTTTTGAAATATAACAAGCCCAAGGGTTGGTGAACATCGAATAGAAAGTACTTTTTTGAATTTCGGCCTGATTGGCTGTAAATCGACAAAAAAGTGCGCGAAATCAAAAATTTTGAACATAAAAGTGAGAATTAGAAAATCTAAGTGCCACCAAAAGATTCTTTGTATACGATTTGCTGGAAACGATATTAGCAACTATGGTCTCATTTTTAACACAAC
>SCLH01062894.1:12419-23180 GCA_004367855.1 Oikopleura vanhoeffeni
TAAAACCCATTTTATGAGCGTAGTTTGAGGTATCAGATTCTCTGAATAGTACTGGCACCTTCCTTAAGAGTTGTGTTACGTATTTGAAAAAAAAATTAATTATTTCTGAAATCAGGTTTCTCAGAAACTTCACTTGAAAATGTGTAAAAAAGAGCCCAATTATCGTGCCCCACATCCGTATTGTTTCACTTTTTAAGTTTTTAATTTTTCTTATTTCGTTTATTTTCCCAATTTTTTTGTTATGTCTATTTTTTAGTAAATCGCCTGTGCCAAAACAAGAAACAGGCGCTCCGGCCATTTTCGCACATTATGGAGAAAAACAAGATGACGATTATGATTCGCATAAAGTAGCAGTTTATGGAGACGATCATTATATTGAAACTAATGAAGAAAGTGACACTTACGAAAAGTAAATAGATTTTTATGATCAAAAATTAATTTTTGCAAAGGGTCAATTTTATCACATCAAAGATTGGTATCACCAGGCTTCTACTTTCAATTCGCGTTTGACCCGATTTTGAGCAATGAGACCCGTATTTCACTTCTTTAACCAAAAAGAGGTTTGAAAATAAGTTCAACCACGAACGCGAAAGTGAAAACCTAGTGATTAGATATATTTATTTCTAATTAATCTATTTTAGTTATCAAGATTTCAGTGGAGATAAAGAGGGAGAAGATATCATCGAAACTATCATTGGTCACGAAATCGAGTCCGGAATCTTTGACCAGCACCTCGACGACGATGTTGACTCAGAGGAACAGGTTGGAATTTCTGTAGAAGATTTTATCGTTCAGAAAAAGGTTTTCCTGATTTAACCCCAATACGGTGGATTAAATGGCTATAGCTAGAAAATATATTGGTGTAGCTTATCGGGGGGAAACAATACGTAGGGTATTGACCCTTTTCTAACAGAACTGCAGTGGTGATTTTTTAGAATTCAACAGTGTTTTAGGACCTGACATAATCGTGTCAGATCTCTGAAAATAATATCACTTCGATAATGTTTTGTACACGAATCGTGTCACGATTGTCTTGACTATAACTGAAAATAGAAGCAACACCGAAAAAACACCGAAACAATTTGTTTGCATAGACTTTTCATAATGAAAAATGTAGCTTTCAACCTTATTGTATAAACAGTCTAAGAAGAGTAGTGTTTTTGCCAAGAACCCGTAAATTTCGGACGATTTGAGGATCATTGTCTAGAAAGTTCAAATTTTGTACAGTATGTCATAGTATAACATACTGTATGTGTTTTTTTAGTGCGAACAGAATATCAAGTGTCCGGGAGAATCGTCTCTAATTTAGGGAGAATTCTCCCGAATTGTTTAATTTTTGTTCGCACGAAAAAAAAACACATACTGTAAAATCTTCTTTTTTTGGCTTCGGGAGCCGATTTGGAGCTCATTTTAAATATAATCAATGCTTGTTTCGGCCTTCGGTCGATTCGCGAGTTACTTTCTGAAAGTTTCAATTATGAAAATAACACTTTCGTCCTTCGGCCGATTTGAGCTAAGTTCCGAAAAAGTTTAAAAAATGGAACACCTGTCTGAACCTAATGTATAAGTTTATTAATTTTGATCTATTTACATTAAAAAATCAGCGCTTAAAAAATGTATTCGTTTGGTGAGATTATGTCAGTTCCTTAACAAAATTTTTAGGAACGTCTTCAAGCTGAAAAATACGAAGAAACTAAACGCGCAGATGAAAAAGTTACAAAATCAAATTATAAAGGGTGGCTAGTTTTCATGTCACTCGTTGGAATTTTCTTTTTCGCTACAACAAGAAGAAAGGTTTCTAACCCGTATATTTATTCTAAGCTTTACAATGCAAATTCATAATTTATTTACGTAGCAACAGTAAAATTTGAAAAAATAGTCATATTAACAAATTTTCCTAATAAGTCGACTGGTTAATCTTATCAACCGGTTGGTTTAACCTGGTAAAAAAAGTGTAAAAAAAAATCTTTCGATTGCAAACTGAAATATGAAAATTATTAATTTAGCATAAATAAGATAAAACTATAGAAATAAACGGAATATAAAGTATAATAATTAATTGAATAAATTCGGAAGAAAAATGTCAATTATTTAATAATTTATCAAAACATCTTATTATATAAATAATTTATATTTTTTTTATAATTACTCGCACAGAAAAGTAGGAACAGTTTTTGTTGCTAAATATTTTTTTAATAGTGTTCATATTGTAGCCCTGAAAAAAAAAATCAGTACAAGTTTTTTGAGAGATGTCAACTATCGCTTAAAAATGAAACCCTATTTTTTAAGTTGCTTATGTTTAACGGGAATATAATCCTAGGGCAGTTTTGAAAAATCTGATGATACTCGTTTGAAGATCCATTTTTTGTCTAAAAATCTATTTTCTTTTAGGCCCCACATACAAAGCGTCTAAAAATTCACGCTGAATACGGGATGAATGAGTAAAAACATATGTTTGGCTCATTTTTTTGAAATTCGCTTTTGTTTTTTCTAGAATTCCACTTGAACGCCGATTTTTACAATTTTTCGACTTCAAACTTTATCTTCTTTGGTCGGATGTTCAGAATATGGCCGTTTTTCGACTTAAATAGATAAATATAATGTACAAGTGTAGTCAATATGTGATCGCAAAAAAAACGAAACTAAAATTTTAACGAAAATTGAATGAAAGAAAAATTATCCGTCAAAACAAAATTTGAAAATCAGGCTTTAATTGATTGTTTGGACTGCTGGCAGTCTGCTGCTCTGGAGCCTAACATAAAAATTGATGAGCATTGTAAGAGGATATACACTTTTAATGTTTGTTGAATAGCCTTATTCAAGGTTCCTGTGTGGGCGTAAGTTGGATTGTATCAGATAACAATGAGTGTTCAAATAATTTTGAAGTCTTGTTCTTGAAATTCGACATGTTTGTGCAACACCAAGGTGTCACCACCTAATTCAGTTGACCGTGAAATCAGGTCGGAATACTTCAAAATACACCAAAATCAGCGACACCAACCCCCTTAAACATAAACAAATTTAAAAACGGTTTTTCATTTTTTAAGCACCAGTGACAACTTTTTTTGTACTGAACAATATATTTTTTCAAGGACTACAATTTACGCATAATTCAAAAATGTTAAGCAAAAATAATTTGTTAGCATCATAAAAACTAATAAATCTCGAGAATGATGATAGATTCTATCAGATAGAACCTAAAGAAACTAAAAAAATAATATGAAAGAATTAATTTTGTAAACTTTTAGGTTCGGCGGTTAATGCCCGGAAATCTTCGTCGAAATCGTAGTGCGGGTTTGATCACAGTAGACAAACATGGTAAGGACTCGGGAACGGATTCGGACTTCTGATCGACACAACCACCATACGGTACATAATACATGCAGTCTACCAGACTTTGTGAGCTCTTCCAATCTAGCATTATCTAAATTTATCTTTTCCCTCAAAAATGTGCTAAAAATAGTGAAAGATTTTTGAGAGGATGAATTTGGTTTGGTAGACCAATGTATATTTATATGAAGTAAGGCATATAATATCAAACCCTATAATATTTACCCCACTATCTAAGAGGCGTAACATAAAACGACGGAGATTATAGATTGCGATACGCTCTATCAAAGTGTTCGATTCGGTCAGAAGTATTTTTTTATGGTTTCAATGGGTTAAAAAAAATTTGAAAATTTTTTTTGTACAAAATCGCTACGTTAACAAAAGGCAAAATTTTGCAAATTAATTTTTTAAAGTTATTTATTTCTTCAAAGCGAAAAAATAAAGATATACTATATCCCTTTAACACCTTTTGCTTAATCTGAGAGATGTGGGCTGAAAAGCGGCCTCATGAGTGGCTAGGAGGGGGCTTAGGAGTGCTAGGATTGGCTCCCTCAACCCACATCTCTCAGATTAAGCAAAAGGTGTTAAAGGGATATCTATAATTACGTAAGAATGCCTGTTCCTAGTAAATTAATATACCCCATACAATTTGATTAAATATACTAAAAACAGGCACCTTTACGAGATTTTAGGTATGCGTCAAAAAACAGTTCTACTGCACAATAAATTTTAGCCGATGCGCTCAGTGAAAATAAAATTCCTTGACACTGGTTGGGCTTTCATAACTTATGAGGCATAACCGATTAAGTAAAGCAGAGAGATTGCGAGAAGTTCAGATTGTATGAGTCATACAGTATGAGTCATACAGTATGATTCATACAGTATGAGTCATACAGTATGAGTCAAACAGTATGAGTCATACTGTATGACCCTGTCTCACACAGGCTGTGTGTCCCCTTTTTTGCCCCTGGAATGAAAATCGCGGAAATGAAAGTTTTTTTTAGTTCAGGGGGAAAAGGAACATATTTTATATGGATAATGTTGCTCGTCAATAAAAAAAGTCTTTCTGAGCTTTTTGCTTCCAGCGCTATTATATTGTTAATGTCTTTGTATGTAATCATGGTATTATCAGAAAACTTTTCTCGAAATACATTACGGATAAAGAAAATGAAATAGTGCCTCAGTTTTCTCGTGTTCTGCGCTTTTGTTCTTCCGCAACCATACTCAACAGTGATTGGTCAATATCCAAAATAATTGTCCCTGATTCGTTAATTTTCGCGGAAGAAAAAAAGAGCAGCAAACGAGAAAACTCAGGCTGTATGATATAATTGATATCCTAAAAAATTTTGAACACAAATAATTACAAATTCGAGTAATACCTTGATGAAATATTAGACAATTGCTCAACAAAAATATATGACCCATTGTTTTTTGAACCGGTATATTTCTGTGAAATTTGAAATTTAAAATCTTTATTTAAGGAAATCAAATTAAGCGTCCTGGTAATCATTAAACATAGAAAAAAAGGTGATGACTGATTTTTTTAATTTTATAAGTATTTTTCTATTGACGGGCATCCATAACTGACTCGTAAAGAAAATCTCTATAAAATCTGAAATGGACGTATTGTATGTTTTCTTCAAAATTTTAAGGTTGCCGAACGTATCAATCTACACCTATCGAAGAACAAAGTTAACCCGTTGGGACCGCAAAAAGAAAAGACCGAATTTTTAGCATTTTTTGTAGTTTAAACTAAACCAAGCTTCAGTATAGTCACTGGTAGGCGAAACGAGTGACGTTATTTTGAACAAAGTTTGTTCGTCAGTCACTCCTTCGAAGATATCCCGAATAAAAATGCGAAATTATTTATTTTATTCTTAACCTTATTAGCAATAATTATTAGCAGTTAAATATTTGTGATTAACCCTGAGACTTGAAAAATCAATATTAGCACCTTTAAATTGATATAAATCGTTACTCTTATTTCCTGATAAAGGGAACTCCACTGGAGATTCTCCAGTCCTCTAGGTCAACTTTCGCGTTTGATCAATAAGGGCGTCGAAAACAAGGGTCGAACGCGAACGTGGATCTGAAGAACAGGAGATCGCATTCTTAGATATATCAAAGGCTCTACTTTTGCGTTGGTGTTTGACCCGCGCTTGACCAATGATATCACCGGATATCGATAATATGACCAATAAGGGCTTCTAAAATAAGATCAAACGCGAACGTAGAGGCCTAGGGATGCCCTTTTTAGATACTGCTTCCAAAAATTAAATCAAAATTTTTTCTTCTGAAAAATAATTGAAAAAGTACAGTTGGTCTATTTCTGCCCACAGACAAAAAATCGTAAATTCTAGAAAAATTCGGCGTTCTGATTGGTTTAAACCTGAAACTGCATTTTTTTCTTTTAATCAAATTGTTCGACATATGACGTCATTTCGAACGCCTACGCGTTTTTCATTTTATGAATTAAAAATTAAATTTCTGTTCCCATATGCCGAATGTGCCAATATCGCTGAAATTCTTAGGCAAATAACTTTAGACGATATTGGGCCCCCTGTAATAAATAATATAATTCCCTTACAAATTTTTATAATGTTTTTTTACTTTTCGTTCATTTTTTTCAATTGTCTTTTGACTAACCAAATATTTAACCTATTGCCATTAGGGCCACTCTAATTGCCATGCAGTCATTTTTCGCTTCAATTTTTCAACAGCTATTTTTAGGTGCGAGTTCCAACGCTGATCCGTGGGATTGGGGGAAAAGTGACTGATTAATATTAACATTTACGGTGAATATTATTTGTATCTATACTGTATTTGATGCTAGTAACTGTACATTCAAACAAATTTAGGTGATTTTTATTGTAGTTTAAACCACTCTGAGTTAGTGAATTGGTCTTACCGGTCAGTCCGGAATCACAATTAGGAATCAGATTTCGACAAGAATTAAAAGGATCGGTATCGACATTTTGCTATGGCACCCCCACGGGGGTCCCCCAGTCTTACCCCCATACCAACGCATTTTCGACTCGATCATCCCGGAAAATCCTACCCAGATACCCATAACAGTCAGTAGAGTACACATATTTCGAGCTGGTATTAATCAATGTGAATGAGTCTTAGTCAGGAAATGAGATCGAGTTATAAAAAGGAGTTAAAGAAATTTATAAAGTGAAAAGAATAATTTTCGTTTGCTTTATTTTGAAGAGAATTTCTAATAAATCATAAGGTCTTATTACACATTGGTGTCAAATTTCTTAAATTGATTCTCTTAGATGTTTTAAAGCACAAAAAATCTGATTCTGAAACTCGTTAAACACTGTATTTACAAATTATTTATTGTCTGATTACAATTTTTACACTGTCTAAAGCCGGTTATTTAGTCTACCGGTAAACATTACGCTTTATTAGTTCAATTTAATACTCAATATTATTATATTCATTATGGCTTTAGTAGAGATTGTCGGTTTCTACTGTCGGTCCCTAGCTATAAAAATAATAAACATTCAAACGCTTCAAATGTTAATTAAAAATCAAATCTTTCTTTTTATGGTTTCTTCTTAAATTTTTCGGCAACGAAAATACTTCGTTGATGGCAAGCCCAGCAGGAGCATCTCTTTTAATTTTTCGTTGAAAGTTCCATATTTTTTCTTCAATTTTAGCATTCATACCAGACTAGTATTACGAGTGAAGCTCACTGGGTCTAGAATGATGGTTTGGGAATTATTTTTCGAATTTCGGCCTGATTATGCAATCGCGAGATATAAATAGATCTTTCAAATATCTTATTTTTTCAGAAAGTTCCATCTCGATCAGTTGCCGTACGAAGCCGACGCAATCTCAAAATTGTGCTCGTCTCACCGCTGATGTGCACAAAATTTAGATTTTTTAAACTCCATGGAAATCGTTAGATTTTTTCGATTTTGGGCACTTAATATCTCGCGCTTAACTAGTAGACTTTAGACATGAATCCTTACCAGACTCGATTTTAGCCAACTCCGTGCCTCATTTTAAATCGGCCATATTAGCATAGTTTCATTTATACAATCATCATTTTTCAATAGCTTAAAATAATATTCAGCCAATTGCTATACAAATGAAATAACAAAAATAAAATTTTAACGAAATTTAAAGGCATTTAATGAGATAAGAAAACAAAAGTTGCGAAAGTACATCCTTTAAAGACAAGTGCAATAATAGATGAAATTAAACCTTAATTTAATATTTGCAATTATCTCATTAAACTTCAAAATGATTCTTCGCTCTGTCTAATAATAATATATGTTTTCTACAAAATTCCTCTAGTATAACTGCTCTTATAATATTTGTTGGAATCTAATTCTTGTATTGAGAAGAAAGAGAGAACTCACGCCTACGCATGATTCTTCTTCTCACTGATTCTTATGTATCAGTGTTCCGGAAGTTAGACTTCTAGGACTGCTTATTTAAATCGGGAGGCCAATTTAAAATGCAATAATCTTAGAAATTCGTGACGATTCTTTTAAGGGTCTTCCTACGATTTGAGTACTTTTGAAAAAAGTCATTGTACAGTAATTTTAAAAAGTACTAAATTACGTCAAAAAATTCAGGGTCAACTTCAAACGTTTTAAGAACTTTTTCTTATTACATCCAATATCCGAATAAATCAGGTGACGAAATAATTCAAAAAATAAGGTTTTGAAATATGTCATAGATAAATCATATTCTCTAATAAAATAAGATCACGTACGTGTTGGAAAATTATTATATGTTCAAGAACTCTTTAAATTAGGTGTTTTTAGCCCAAAAAATTTCGGCGTAATTGTATCACTATTTGTTTCTTTCACAAAACCTTATTTCCTAATTTTGAAGGTCACGTGATTGCTTTTGGACTTTGGTGTAATGGGAAAAAAGTCTTAAAAACTTCAAAGAACCACTTCACTTCTTTCAAATTGATTTAAGCAATTTTGGAAAAAAAACGTACTACTTTTACCACCTTATCCTTAATATACGGTCACGTTGATCATTTCGGGCATGAGTAATGGAAAAAAGTGTCTTAGAATTTTTTCTGATCACGATGAAAGGTTTAATTTTGTGATTTAAAAAATGTTTGCATAAAATAAGTACTGAATACAGTAAAATAATTTTCAAAAAAAACCACATCGTCATTTTGTTTCCAAGTTTATCGATAACTTAATCTATCTTGCTCATAATGATTAGCGTGTAAAATGCGTATCAATGGTGTGCCGCAACGAGATGTGGCTAAAATCGAGTCTACGAGTTAAGTGCCAAATGATTTTGACTTTTTACGCTTAAATTAAGTAACAATTTTGTTTTATTTGGGCCAGCTTTAACTGCTCAATTTTTGGACACTTAAGGGTTCTATAGGCAGCCAATATCTTTTGTACTGAAAATATTTGACCTGGATTTTAGAATTTTTGCTCTCCACGTAGATTGTTTAATTATATATAAGAAATAAAAATTTGAAAAATTTAACATTCTGGAATTTTTTCCATAAAATTTGAAACAAGCTATTTGAGTATATAGGTTCTATAGGCAAGTCGTTTCTTTTGAACTAAAAGAGCGAGAGGTCTGATTTTATGATATTTTGAACTCAACCGTGGCTTTTTTAGTCATAACAACTCAAAAAATCGTAAAAAATTACCAAAGAATTTTCGGAAAAAAATAATTAAATTTTTTCTGAGTGTCGAAAATGAAAAATTGTTTCTGCTCTAGAGCTCAAACGGTTCAAATATTTGGTCATAGTTAATAATACCGTTTCAAAAACATTCAACTTACGAATCGTTGGTCTAAAAAAAAACTGATGGACGAATTGGAGTCAAAAATAAATTTTCAAATCGTACTCTCCTGGGAGTTTAAAAAAATGAAATCGTTAAATCAAGCACAACAGTTTTGTAAACAATTATTACGAAAAACTAATAATGCACGGAAAAATAGTTTGCATGTAGCATGAAAAAAATACAACTTTCCTGGCCAAATAGCAAAAAACAGTCCTTTCGCCAGCTTTGAACCTTTTTAGTGAGAAAATAAAAATAGGAACAACAGTTTTTCCGCCTTTGAATTTCGCAGATAATGTCAAATTTTGAAACATTTCTAAATAGGAACGAAAAAAAATAACGCTTTTTCAAGAAATTTTTTGCTCCTGGTTAACCTCATTTACCGGTTGGTTCAACATGCTATCTAAAAATATGATTCAAACGTCTTCCAGAGATTACGAACTAATTTATCAGAATTGTTTTATTAACTTCCTATGTCTATCCGAGAGTAAATAGGCAATTCAAAAGTCCATTTTGACCTATAGAACCCCTTAAGGGGTAAACCGACGGGTTTACTGATTTTCAAACGTTAGTCCTGAGCTAACCGCAATTCGTATTGAGTTTCAAACTTCGGATTTCTAGGAGATATTTGTTTTAAATTTTCAAAAAATGGTGTCAAAAGTTTTTGTATGACCGGTCCAAAAAGTGATTTTTTCATTTTTTTGGGGTAATATTATCTAGCTCCTGGTAATAAATTTCTTTTTTTTTTCAGTATAAACTTTAATTTGTGAG
This sequence comes from Oikopleura vanhoeffeni, assembly GCA_004367855.1. NCBI lineage: Eukaryota > Metazoa > Chordata > Appendicularia > Copelata > Oikopleuridae > Oikopleura > Oikopleura vanhoeffeni. The sequence goes on from SCLH01062894.1 coordinate 22,304, forward strand.
CTTAACAGCCGTACAAAGCCTGATTTTCAAATTTCTTGTTTATTAGAGAAATTTTCCAAAATAAATGGGTGTTTTTGCACATGTTCGCTGACCCCATTTCATTTATCGAATCAAATACGAGCAATTTTTTTTTGAGTTCTAAAAAGTGGGCCAAGCGAGCGGTACAAAAGTTTTTTCATAGCTTTTGAGAGGCACTCAAAGTTTATTTACCCCAAATCGTCAAAATAGATTTGAAGAAAAATTCCAAACTTTTTTTGAGTAAAATCATAATTTTTGATACATTTTGTCAGTAAGTTGCACAAAAAAAATTGTTTAAAAATAAGTCAGATCCAATGTCTAGATCACGAGAAAAAGTTAATTACTTAAAAAAAATACTTAGAAAAAATTCCATTATTATGCAAATATCGGAATTTTTTTTATCGAAATTCATCTTGTTTTAGTTTTTAAGCAAATCCTATCAAAAATAAGCATGCAGCTAAAATCAGCTTTCTATCACATCTGATCTCGAGAGAAACAGCCTCCGTCGTTCCCCAAATTTCTGGATCTAAGAAAATATTTGGAATTTTTTTTTTCGAATTTAAAATTTTTTATTGCCATGTTCCAGATTAATTCACAGTGATCTATATGCAACAAAAATTAGAGCAAAAAGTTATTACTTCAAAAGATACAGTGCGGTGGTAAGGAAATAAACTTGAATATAGAAATTTGAAAAATATTTTGACATCGAAATTTTTCTTATTTTCTGGAAGCAAACCAGCCACGAAAATGAACAATGCACTAAAATTAGCTTCCTATCACTTGACTGAGTCTCGTGATACAGCGTCCCGTCGGTTACCCCCTTAAAGCCTGCGCTTTAAGTTTCCCAAAGTTAAAGTGT
>SCLH01062895.1:4506-23620 GCA_004367855.1 Oikopleura vanhoeffeni
TTAAGTCCCAAAAATTGAAATTCAATCCCTCATTTTTTTAAATAAAACCTTAACTCCCGTAGTGGCCGACAATCTCTGGACCCGTAGTGTCTTTGCGCCATCGATGGCGCAGCACTTGAATTGAGCATTATAACCAAACATTCATTATCAACATATATTTTTTCAATGATAATCATTTTATTCAAAGAATTCTCTACAGTCCTATGAAAACAATTTGTTTAAAAAGCTTATAAAAAGTTATCAAATGTGAATAAGAAAGTTAAAAACTCTCTCATTTTCACCGATTCTCATAAACAAGTGCATAAATAACACGACTTTAGGGTTAATTTGACATTTTCATATTTCAAATATTAAACCGCCACCAATTTGGGTATTGCATCTGCAAAAAAAATGGAATGTTTTCGTCACCATTATCATGTAAAATAATATTCTTTAAAACTATGGATTATCTCGCGCATGAAAATAATTTATCAATCTCTCTTCTTTCTTTCGCCTACGCATTATTATGTAATCAGTTTTCCGGAAGTTTGGACTTCTAGAAATGCTCTATTTAAGCCGGAGGCCAATTTCAAATGCAATATAAGTCTTAGAAATTCCTGACGATTCTTTTAAGGGGTCTTCCACGTGATTTGAGTAATTTTGAAAGAAAGGCATATTACAGTAATTTGAAAAAGTACTCAAATTACGTCAAAAAAATTCCAGGGTCAACTTCAAACGTTTTTAAGACATTTTTCTCATTACATCAAAGTCCAAATAAAATCACGTGACGAAATAATTCAAAAATAAGGTTTGAAATATGTCATAGATAAATCCTTATTTCTCGAAAAATAAGATCACGTGACGTGTTTGGAAAATATTATTATGTTCAAAACTCTTAAATTATGTGTTTATTGGCCCAAATTTTTTTTCGGCGTAATTTGATCACTATTCGTTTACTTTCACCAAAACCTTATCTCCTTATTTGAAGGTCACGTGATCGTTTTTGATCCTTGATGTAATGGAAAAAAAGTCTTAAAAACTTCTAAAGAACCACTTCACTTCTTACAAAAATTGATTTAAGTAATTTTTGAAAAAAAACAGTACTATTTTGGCCAACCTTATTCCTTGAATATACGGTTTTGCAAAAAATAAGTACTGTAATACAGTAAAAATTTTCGAAAAAAAAACGCACAAACGTCAATTATTCCAATAGTCGATCGATCACTTTGTGAATTTTTATTCATACATGATTAAGGGTCCTAAATTGCGGTTAAAGGCCATTGCGTCATCGATGGCGCAAAAGACACTACGGGAGTTAAATTACTCTTATTTGGAGGCGCTTGGGTGTTGAAATTAGATGATTGTGTTTTAAACATGAATTTGGCCAGCAGGTGGACTTAGCATAATCAAATTTATTTTGTGATTATTTTCTCTATTGTTTGAGCATAAAGAACCTTGAAAATTGTGTAGGCGTACAAACTTGAATATTTAAAATTCTGTCCCGTCAGGTTTTAATTGCGTTATTCAACTTTGTTGACTTTTCACGCCCAGGCAAATCGTGAAGTATATATTTTTTCCAACCTAAGTGGATCTTGAAAATGAGGGTTATCTCTATAGCGCGTGTTCGAATCTCACTAATGCTGTCTTAGTGATTGTATTGGGTATGATTATAGGCAAAGGTGCTTGATATTGGGGGCGCCAAAGTTGAATGATGCGTAATCACTAAGGCGATCACTAACACAATTAGTTAGACAACATTGGTGGGATTAGAACGCGCGCTATAGGATAACCCTCATTTTGAAGGTCCACTTATGTGAGAAAANTTTGGGGCTATGGTGTAATGGGAAAAAAGTCTTAGAATTTTTTTTCTGGTCCCGCTCAAAGGCTTTTTTTGGTGATTTAATTTTTTTTTTGCAAAAAATAAGTACTGTAATACAGTAAAAATTTTCGAAAAATAAACGCACAAACGTCAATTATTCAAATAGTCGATCGATCACTTTGTAAATTTTCATTCATACATGATTAAGGGTCCTGAATTGCGATTAAAGGCCATTGCGCCACGGATGACGCAAAAGACACTACGGAAGTTAAGTTCAGAATTTAAACATCAAAATCGCATAATCTAGAGTTTTGCACATAATAAATGAATACTATATTTCAAATTTAGTGCAAGTTTCAAAAAACTAAATGATTTCTAAATTGCATACTATACGAGTGCAAATTTAGTGAATCAAATAACTAAAATAATTTGAACGCTTTATGATCATATTGATAATCACACGACGATAGTAGGCCGTTCTTATAAGAAAGCTTCAATTTTTCACGGTCTTTGTGTGTCTGAAATTCCTTCCTATATTTTGAATCTATTTTGAAAATAGTCAAATTTAGCCTTGATGTAATTTTGAAAATTTTCGTCAATAAATTTTTGGGTTTCAGCTTTGTTACAACCCTAAAAATTTATTGACGAAAATTTTACAAACCTTTGTATTTTTCACAAGATTAAATTAGTAAATTTATTCGTGTGCAGAATATACTGATGTTATTTATTCGTTTTTAACATTCGAAGCGTTTGGCCTATATCCCTATTCACACTTTTGTGATATCCCGCCCTACTACTTAAAAACACACTACGTCCCTATCGGGTCGGGAATTCACAAAAGTGTGAATAGGGGATATCCCTTTATCACACTTTGCTTGAATGCGTAGCCACGTCGATTTTCTAGCTATTTTCTATTGATTCTTCTATCTGGCTACGCATTCTAAGCAAGTGTGATAAGGGATATATTTTCTTCACACTGACATGTATATAAGTAGACAACAGTGGACATTTCAAAATAATATCTAAAAGAAGATATATTTTCCTTTTCGAAAAAGTTGCTTCGTAAAGGTTACGTATCCAGAAGTGTATATTTGTTTTTACATTATTTTCAAAATACCTTACAATAACTCCTTCAAAGGCTCCTGCAGTATTTCATTTACAAGCTGAAGCTCTAGAGGCAAGATACATTTTCTGCATTATTCGATCTGCTTTTAAGAGTCGTGATGATTTGGAGCAAGTTCATAAACTTCAAGATCTCGTAACGGTTAACAGAGGAAAAAATATTGAAGATTCATTGGCCGTTCTAGAACTCCCACATTATGATCCGATTACTTTGGATACACATAGAAAAGATCTTCGATCACTCTTCACTTTGATGCCAGATTCAAAACGTATGTTTGGTGAAAAATCGGAGACGGACGACATCGCTCATTTAGTCGGTAAGAAATATTGAACGTTATTAAAAATATCAACTCTCAGCCGCCGGTACGGCTGTGCAGAGCCATATCGCCTCTAACCCTTTTCCAACCCTTACACATAATGGGATCATCCTCGACCAAATTATTTCTGCGTTTTTTGTGAATTACAGTACTTATTTTTGCTAAAAATTTCAAATCTCTCAAAAACATATTGGGCCTATACAAAATTAATATTGTTGAGTCTTCAATTCTCTCGAGTGATCTTCGCGCTGATTAGCCAACGAATCACGCTTCACTTCAGGCTTAACCTCATATGTTTTCATTGTTCAAATAAAATAGTTTTTTTGAACTTTTGCACAATTTTTTTAATCATTAGCGAGATAATTTTCTGAATTTTCAGACCGAAGACTTAATTGGGTAAGTCCTTCAATGAAAACCCATAGATAATTGACATTTAATAATATGGCTGCACAGTACGGCTGGGCCATATTTACCTGCTGTCTTACCCGAGTTAATTTCAGTTAAACGACTTTAAAACCTTGTTAAAATTTCGCCTGCACCGTTGTGATTTGAAACAAAAAAACCAAAAAAATTGGTCCGAATCCGACTATTTTTCTTATTTTGTAAGAAAATTTTTGTTTTAAAATGTTGAGATTTAATGTGAGGTTGAAATTAAAGCGTTACATAAAAAAATCTAAAAATAAAATCTAGGTGTTGCTGGTGGATTTGGTGGGATTCCAGATTATTTGGCTCTTTACATTTCGGAAGTAATGGAAGAAAATTCTGGTGACACATCATACGAGATCAACTTCCCGCCTCCACCAGTTAACGCTTTTTGGTCAGTAACTGTCTATGATAAAAGTGGATTTGTTTTTCCTGATGTAGAATCGAATGGCATAAATAGTTTTGTAGCTATTCCTAATAAAAATGGTAGTTTTACTGTTAATTTATCAAACGATCCTGAAAAAATTAATAACGTCAATATTGAAAATGACTGGAATTATTGTGTGAGATTGTATGAACCACAATCTGAAATTATAAATGGAGAATGGGTGTTTCCGCCTGCAATAGAAGTTGCTGAAAACGATGCAAAATAAATTTTATTTTGCTGAAATACTAACGAAAAAAATCTTTTGATTTTTGACGCCGACTGTTTATTTGTGATTGATTTAAAGTGTATTATTCAAAACCTGATGTAAAAATAACGAAAGAAATCTTTGATTTTTTGACCTTGCCTGCTTATTTCTAATAAGCTAAAATTCTAACTTCACTTTATCATAAGGTATTTTCTTAAAAATTGACAAAAAAATCTTTTAATTTTTAACCTTTGAGTTTTTTTTTTCGATAATAATATAACTTTATTAAACAAAAGATTTAAAGGTACAAAAAATTTGCAAGAAACGCAGTCCCACAACTTAATCACCCCGCTTACCGAGGTTACCTGTTAATTTTTTAATGGACTGTAAATTATATATGAATAAATTAAATTCATATTGCTTATCAACGTTTCGATTTTTATTTAATCATTTTCAGGATAAAGTTTTTGTCAAGTGCAAATTAAACAATCGTACAGAGAGAATATCTAGAACATTAAAAAATTTTGGAACTCTAATCAGCATTTTTTATGCTTATTATTGATTAAAATGCAGGACAAATACTGTACTAATAAAACTTATATTCTAGGGACACGTTAAAATTTGCCTACGTATATTATTTAATCTGAATCTGATAACTTAATAAATATATTCGAAATTACATATCCCTTATTCACACTTTTGTAAATATCCCGGCCCTGATTAGGAAACGTAGTGTGTTTTTAGTAGGCGGGCCGGGATATTAACAAAAGTGTGAATAGGGGATATATGTTAAATTCAAAAGAGTTTACTATCAAACTGATCATTTATTGTTAGTCTTTTTCTTCGAATAAGAAATGCTGCTGATTTTCCGCGATCACTATCATTTCGAAAGCCAATATCGATTATTTTAAATTTATTTTTGAAGAAGTCAAACCTAGCGGATTGAGGATCGGGAAATTCTTGTTCATTTTCACGATGAAATGTGGTTGCATCATTTTTATATTTATCGCACATGTTTATATGAGCGCAAATATTTGAGCATGCAGTAGTGCGATGTTCTTTTAAGCGCACCATAAGAGTTCTGGCAGTTTCTTCGATATAAAATTCATCACATGTGCAATCAAATTCATAAATTAGATCGTTTTTGTCGAATTTATCAATTTGAGGTTTAGCTTGATAACTAAATAATTTTCTAACTTTTACAGATCTAAATGCTATATTTAGTTTGAAATCTGGGAGAAATTGAGACATTTTACGTGATAACTCGAAAATATCACTTTCTACATATGTATGAGTGGGGAAGTATATTCTAAACATATTGTATAGTCATATGGATTACCGGACCTCAGAGTACAAATCCTAAATATTTGAAAAAATGCGAAATCTGAGCATTTGATTGGTTGATCCTTTCTCAACCTGACCTATGAAATCGGCCTATTCCGCAATCNAGGGTTTTGATTGGGTGCTAATATCTTGCGTTGTTTGTATCATTCAAATATTTAGGATTTGTACTCTGAGGTCCGGTAATCCATATGGTTCACGCGGAGGTTTTGGTTGTTGTGAATTTAATCGCGACATAAATATTTTAATTTTTGATTCAATCAACGCTTTTGGATATGAATTTCTAGAATATACTTCTCTCAACTGTTTCAAACTTTCGTGGAAGAGTTCTTCAGTACTACATGAAACGTATTCCCGATGAAGTACTGTCATTATGCCGCCTTTTAGGTACCGTTGGCCTATTATTGAATGTTGGAAATTTGAGTTGACTGTATCAACAAAGTCTTTCCTGTATTTGATAAACTGCAGTAAATTATATGTTTATTATTTTATTGTTACTATGAATTTCATGTTATGAACTCTACTTTGACGACCATATTGTAAAATAAATGATTAGTTCTCCGTAAATATAAAAAATGTGGTGTTTAAAATTCAATTTCGACATTTATGAATTTTGCTTACGAAAGTCATTTTTAAGTCGGTGGCAGTAAATTTTGACATTTTTCAGGATTCGTATTTCATCATTTTTTAAAATATTCACACAATTAGGCGTGCCATTATGGCCTGCCATAATTGTAATTATAAAAGACAGTAAAACTTCTGAAGAGTGTTTATATTTATGATTATGCTAAAAGGGGATAGGGATAGAAAAGGGATAAAAAAAGGGATAGGGATAGAACGGGAAAGGGACGGAAAAGGGGATAGAAACGGGATAAAAAGGGGGATGGGGATAATACGGGATAAAAGGGGGATGGGACTTTCCATCCCTATCCCTCTATGGCTCTAAATTTAACATCCCTATCCCATCCCTATCCCCCTCTATCCCCCTCGGTTTATGCCTTCTATCCCTATCCCATTTGGAAGCCTGCTTAATAATGCCATTGTGATGTCTCCATGATGAAAATATAAGTTAATAAGAAAAAGGATTGGTAATTTTTTTTTGTTTACTGAAAGCGACAATAAAAGGTGGAAAATTTCGTTTTCGACACAAAAAACGTCTGTTCAAAAATTTCAATTTTTTCTGTCAAAAAATGCAATTTTAAAATTGAAATAAATAAATTATTATTATGTCTCGAACAACCACAAAAAAATTCGTTTTTGATTGGATTTAGGAAATTCGTCAGAGGGGCAACCAACGTAACATTAGAGCTAAAGTACTGGACTTCGCTACGTCTGTAGCGAATGTAGACACATAACGTATTGTAGAAGTGTTACTTCTGAGTGTAAAAAACTTCTACTTACTTATTAAATGCACAACCACCACCTTGAGGGGGGACCCCTCATCAATTGAGACCAAAAGAAAAAATGTTAACAATTTTATTGTTCATTTTTTTTTCTGAAAATATGGACAATTTCAAACAAATCGGTGGTATTTGTATCTCTATACTTTGTCAGGAAAGTACTTTTTCATCATTTTGAAAATATATTGCCTTGATTTTTAGCCTTTTAATCAAAGTTTATGGATTTTCAGAAATTCAAAGTACCATTTTCAAAGACAAAAAAATATTAAAACTAATATTTCGATAGCAACAGCTCTCCGCGAACTCATCAGCTATTTAATTATATAGTTTTCAAATGTGTGACTAAAAAAATCAAGGAACAGTAGGCTTTTGCGTGAGACACTTAAAAGAAGCTCGAAAAACGCCGATTTTTGCCGATTCTGGAGCAAATTTATATCAACTTTTTGAAAACGATAGTAATATATACCTGCCTAAGTATTCATTGGTGAATAAAAGCTTAAAATAATTTTCCTATCCTGAAAATTCACTAGGGAGTAGGCTTTTAAAGCCAAAATATCGTTTTATCTTTAAGCTCGTTCCTGATTGGTTGAGCAATCAGTGATCTTCAATTGTATTTTAGGATGTAAGATTTTCGTTCAAATATTACATAATATTAAACTATTGGCCTACAATGGTGGATTTTGATTACGATAAGACCTCTTCGGAAAAAAATTTTCTTCAAATTAAATTTTTTTTATGGCCATATTTTTCAACATGACGAAAAACCAACAAATCACCAAAAAATTTTCTCAAAACATGTCAATTTGGATCAAATTTCAATTTCAAAACACTAAAAACCCGAATCTTATTTCCCCGTTTTTGAGATAATTTGACATACAAAAACTTCAATTTTAAGTTTAGCGTCTTTCCGTAAGTTCCTACAGCACAGTTTCTGGATTTGTATGAAAATTCGTCTCCAGAGTCTCACATGACCTGTAAGTTGCTTCTCCTAGGGTCAAAATTTCGGAGACAAAAATATGTCAAATTTTGCTAAAAAATGCGTCACGGAAGAAATTGACTCCATTGATCACGAAATTCATCTCAAAAATTTCCAAAATACTCCATCGTTGGTGCTAGAGAACAAAAACAGTAAATTCTGAATTTGTTTTTATGTTCAGAAAAAATGCTCAATTTGATCAAAAACTAAATTTTATGGTTTAAATACACAATCTCTAAAATTCATCATTTGGTGATTTCGCTCTCTAGCATCATCTACGGATATTTAATAAGTGGAAAAAGGCCTTTCGTAATTTCTAAAGTTTGGTGTTTTTTTNTTTAAGATGAATTTCGGGATCAGTGGAGTCGATTACTTCCTTGACGTATTTTTTAGCAAAATTTAACATATTTTTGTCTCCGAAATTTTGACTGTAGGAGAAATCAACTTACAGGTGAGACTCTGGAGACGAATTTTCATACAAATCCGTAAACTGTGCTGTAAGAACTTGCGGAAATGACGCTGAATTTAAAATTGAAGTTTTTGTATGTCACATTATCTCAAAAACGGGGAAATAAGATTCGGGTTTTTAGTGTTTTGAAATTGAAATTTCATCCAAAATTGACATGTTTTGAAAAAATTTTTTGGTGATTTGTGGGTTTTTCGTCATGTTGAAAAATATGGCCATAAAAAAATTTAATTTGAGAAAATTTTTTCCGAAGAGGTCTTATCGTAATCAAAATCCACCAATGTGAAGTACAGATATTTAGCCTCAAAAATCACAAAATCGGCCTTTTTCATGACGGATACCCCCTTAATGCAACCTTCATTGAACCTTTAATCAGCTTGTTAACACATAGGATAATCTAATTGAGAGTGGTTACTGCAAAACATAGAAATAAGCTCAATTATTGTAGACTTTTAGATAATCAATGACTTATACTTGGTACTTTACACATTTCAGACATTATTTTCGCGGTCGTTCTTATCAGTTCTTAGTGGTTTTTTATCATGAACGTGAAGACGAAGAAAGTGAAATTAAAATAAATAGTCGCACTTTTCCAAGGTTTATAAAGCCAACTTTTAAACTCCACCAGTACCCAAAGATGTTATTTTTTTTCCTATTCAACTTGTTAGGTACGTTTAAAAATCTGTAGAGAATTTTTGACAAATGTCTTGAAATAATCTTTTTTCATTTGAATTTTAAGGAGGTTGTAGGGTCTGTGTGTATCTTTTGATCCAAAAAAATGTTAACAGCGTTTCTTCTTCAAATTACTCAAAAATGATTAAATTTTCAAGAAAAATTTCAGGATTTTTTTTCGAAATTTTCCAAAATCCGTTATTTCAAATTTCCGGAAGTGACCTTATATCCCATTAACACTATTTGGTTAATCTGAGATGTGAAGGCTGAGGGAGCCAATCCTAACACTCCTAAGACCCCTCCTAGCCACTCATGAGGCCGCTTTTCAGCCCGAACATCTCAGATTAACCAAAAGGTGTTAAAGAGATATGGGTAGTTAACGAAACTTGAGAAATTTCTTTAGACAAATGGCTGAAAATAAAAGTTCAAATTCTTGATTTCTTTCGATTTTTTAAAGTTAAAATCTTTCTGAGAAAAAAAAAGTCTTTTTGTGAACCCGGGGATCCCTATCGATATAAAATTGATGTGGAACTATTACTGGTGAGTTTGATAAAATCTGTGGCTGCTCACACATTCTGTCACGTAAGATTAAAAATTCCCGTTGTAAAATTCTTGGAAATAATCTCCTGTTGGTTTGTCAGAAATTATTTAGTTTCTGTTTTTGCTAAACATTGCTGACGATTTTTACAAAAAAAAATGATCAGATAGTTATATTTTTACGGGCTTCAATTTAAACATAATTTAAAAAATGTTTAGAAAAAAATGTTTTGCGGTTCGTTAGTTATTCTACATTTATTCCGACTTGATTTTATGAACATAAACATAAAAAAAAATTTGAAATGTTTTCTAGTGACTAGTTCAATTGCGGTTGATTGTGATGATGGAAATCGTGGCGGATGTGAGCATGTGTGTTACAAAGATAAATGTATTTGTCCTTTATGCTGGACCCTAGAAGAAAATGAATTGGACTGTATTCCAGATCAATCAAAAATACGACTTAATTGTTCACCTTCTGGAATTGCACTCTTGGTAGAACAATGTGTTGTCAGAGGAGAAAGAACTCTATCACTTTTAGACACAAATTTAGGTGAAAAATAAAAAAAAATAATCGAGACCATTTTGAGGAGAACTTGATTTTTTATGTTTTTTTTTGTTATTTTTTGACGTTTCGCTTTATTGCATTTCTGAAAAATGAAAAAAATTAATGAATTACTCAGTCAAAAAATTCTCTTCTGCTCAAAAAATAATTTAAAAATTGGGTCTTCAGGTTATTATTTTGAAATCCAATTTATCAAAGCCTAAAAAACATTTTAATTAAAACATAATTTATAATTTTATTTTTAAAGATCATAAAAGTTTTGCACTATTTTAACAGTGGGCCAAAAATTTTAAACTTTTCTTCGCCCACACAAAATAATTTCTGCAAACTCTAGGTTTCAAATCTGTCAAGTCTTGAAACTTAATTTTATTATTTTCTCAAAAACCTGAAAAATGTTAACGCGAAACGTAGTTTAATAAAATATAATACATAATTTATAAATTATTATGCCTCAAAACTAAGAATTGTTTTTTATCGGTTAATAACTTTGAAACCGTTCTTTATATTTAAATGCAAATTTTCAGATTTGTGCAACATGCCTATTTCAATAATTATGTTTCCTCTGATTTTTGAAAATTGTATTAGATCGACCGAACATTACCACTTTTAACCAATATTTATTGGTTTTGAGACATAAAATTATAATTTTTCTGAATCTTTCTTGTAATTTACAAATCTCTTGACAATAACTCCAAAAATTTATTTTTCATCTTATCCAAGTGTTATTCAAAAACTGATATTAATGGAGATTTTCTGTTTTCCACAAAACTAGACAAATGCGGAACAATGATGAGAGTTCATGCTGACACTGTTACTTTCAAGGTATAAAAACTTCATAAGCATCTTCTAAAACATTTAAAAATTCTTAACAAAATATTGGATAAAAAGTGAAATGTTTTTAGAAAAAAATTAAATAGAATTCGAAAAGAAATACATTATGTAAATTTTTTGTTCGAGAAAAGCAACGGAAGGCTGTCGAGATTCAGTCAATGAGCGCGCGCGCCTTTCAATTAATGCATAAATCATGTGTCCCCCCTTTATTTTATCGAGATTTAAGCTCTAGATAAATTAATGTACATACTGTTTATCGATGACGATGCAAGGGTTCATAAAAAAAAATTTGATTAAAAAAAATAGAAAATTTTTTTTCATTTGAAACCAGGAATCGAAATGGATACAGCTGGTCTACCTTTCAGCCATACGATCTGATAAATAAATTTACAATTATTATTTAGAATACGGTTGTTATGAAGCCATTTCGAGAAAAGGGAGTTGCATTCGGAAGAGAACATCGATTTGATTTCCGCTGTTCATATAATATAACCACCAGTGATATCGGCGCCGAGAAAAATATCGAAAATGAAGAATACGTCGACAGTACTTTTGGTGACGGAAAATTACAATTTGAACTGAACTTTTTCGAAAATAACAAATTTGAAACTATCACTAGTCAGACAAATGTGACAATTGGGAATTCGATGTTTTTTGAGATTCGAGCAATATCTGAGGTTCCAGGTCTAAATTTTTTTGTGCACACTTGTAGAATAAAAGGTCAGCTAGGACAAGAATATACAATTCTTGAAAACGGTTGCCCAGATCAATATACAAAAACTCAAAGATATGGAGATTATTCTCATCATAAATCCGTGAGATTTTCATACACAGGTAAATTAAAAGTTATTGAAATGATCAGAATTTATGGAGTGGTGGTCACTTATCGAGACTAAGACAGAAAATGTGATCAAATTTTGATGTGTTATTTTTTTGAATATATTCTTTTCCAGACAAATTGAATCGTGAAAATGAGGGTGATCTTGATAGCGCGTGTTTGAATCCCACGGGTGTTGCCTGAGTGATCGTCTTCGGTGTAATAGGCAAGGGTGCTTGATATTTGGAGCGCCAAAGTTGATTGATGCGTAATATCAGCCGATCAACTCCTAGTGGGATTCGAACACGCGCTATAGAGCTCACCCTCATTTTCATGATTCATTTTGGTTGGATGAAGGATAAAGAAGAATAAGTTGATCAGCAGTCTTTTAGAAAATTGACAAAAAAATAAGTTTTTGATAGTTTCAGTTTCGCAAAGTTAAACTTCAAAAAATACAAAATAGTCTTTTTTTGACCAACTCCCTTTTAAAAATTATATTTTAGCATTTCAATTTTCGGTTCAAGACTTTGCAGCACAAGAAATCGATTGTGCGGTTGATATATGTGAAGAAGATTGTCCTACGCAACCGATTTGCTAATTTTCTGTATAAAAAATTAAATTGTGAATAAATTTAAATCTTAAAGTATGACAACAAATGTTTTCAAATTTGATTCAGCAGACAATTTGTGAATGAAACGATTAATTTTCTAAAACAAATTTCTTCAAGTTTCGAGTTTTTTCATTAAAATTTGTTATGTTTTTATTAAAGGAAGTACCATAAGTGTGGGAGATAGCAGCATTTTGTCAGAGCGCTGTACATCACTCTGCAACATCAGCTCTGAGCGGTAGTCAAATATTTTTTCAATATCGACGAAAAGTTTTTTCCAGAATATCTGGGATGTACACATTATAATTCAACTCATATCCTGTTCAGAAGGAGTGAACACAAAAATGTACTAGTCTGGGAAATAACCGTCCCTGATAGGCCGACAGGCGGCCTCTACACTCACCCATCGCTTAAAATTCCTATTCTGCAACACACTGATATCACTCTACCGAGGTTTGTGTTCACTCCCTCTGAACAGGATATGCATGACTAATTCGTCAATAATACAGAAAACAATGTAGAAATTTTTTTTGCTTACCATAATAAGTTAAAAAAAAATTAAAGTCTTATTTGCGTATGTGTTATTGACTACAATTTGCCGAACTTATAGCACCCTCATCACAGGTTAAATTGGCCTTTTCTCAAGTTAAATAATGCCGATGAGAACTTCTTTATTGGGATCACACAGTAACTTTGAGAAAATTAATGCCTAGCCTGGTAATCTAATGAATTTTTAACTTCGTAATCCGTGAATTCTTTGACTGAATGGTCTTCAAGGAATTTCTGCCATAACTGGGCCTCGGGATTACTATCCGATCTGAAGAATTCTATTTTGAAGGTGGCAATGAAATAATTTGACATTATTTTTCAAATTTAAAAATTAAGAATTGCATTTCAATAAATGAATAATTAGAAAATATTATATTATAACTATAATTTCATAATTATAATGTAAAAATCATAATTTTATGATTATAATTAATAATTATAATGTAATAATTATAATGTAATAATTATAATGTAATAACTATAATTCAGAAATTATAATTTAAATATTAAAATTAAATAAGCCTTTCTACGGATAAGCTCACATACAAATATTTTACAACCCATTTCAAAATATTACAGAAAAACTTCCGCTCCTTCCAACATCGTTTGGACGCCGAAGCTTTCTTCCTCAGAATGAATCGGCCTAGCCCTAACAAACAAGAAGAACTTTCGTTCTTCGATTTATTTTGAAATTGGCATGTAAAATTTTTGGTATTTTATTATGCCTCCATTATTTCCTCTGTATCGAAAAAAGTTCTACACTCCCCAGTTTGAAAAAATTTAATGTTTTGAAATCTGTACGGAAAATTCTTTATTATTAAATAATGGTTGAAAATGAATAAATCGAAAACGTTACCATAACTGACAGAATTATATAATTAAATAATGTTAATTTGATAATTATAATTTCATAAGTGAAATTTCACAAGTGTGATTGAATCATTATAATTTGATGATCTTATAAATTATTTAATTCATAATAAAATCAATTATAAATTCAAAATAGATTTATAATTAATTCATAATTTGATGAATTTCCGAATAAATACTAAATAGTAATTATAAATTAATTAAAACTAACAATAATATAAAATGATTTATTAAATTTTCTAATAAATATTTTTTTATTGTTTATTAAACTGACCTGAGAAGTGGATAATTATAAAACTGCAAAAAATCCGCAAATGAAAATGTGCATTTTAAAATAATTGACATAATAAAAAAATTGAAAACAGAATTCATATTTTGTCAAGTCAAACTCTTTTTCTTTTATTTTATACCTTGTATTAACACAATATGCAGTTCCTTTAGATGTATATATGCGGTTTGTTAATGGTATCATTAGTCCAAGTTATACATTTTTAATAAAAAATCTTGGAACACAAAATGTGATAATTAATCAACCTATCAATCTGAAAAAAACATTTTATACGCTGTATGTAAACAAAATGAGTTCATTTATGATGCATTTGCGGTTTGTTGATATATTATTAAGTATATTACACGAAAATCCTCTTGCATATCCGTTTTAATTTTAATTTGCCGGCCTTTTACTAATAGGCTATTAGTCCATGAAATATAATCATTCATTTTTGATAGTAAATTATGGAAAACTTTTTACAGCCTACAAATTTGAATTTTTAAGGGGGTGATCGAGGCAATCTGGATTTTTTTTAAATTGCGGCTCAAAAATAAACAGAAATCAGTAAAAACTTTGTTTCACTTTTAATCAAGAGAAAGTTTTTAATAAAACTTTGTCATAAAAAACAAGTTTTCGATGTTTTCCTTGAGCTGAATCTTAAAATTGATTCACACTATTCGTCCGTAACCCAATTTTCCGTAAATTTTCCTTTTTTTCAAATATAATTTTTTTAATTGATTCTCAGCCTTCATCGTAAATTGCATTTTTAAATTTTTGCTCAACTATGAGAAGCGGTTTTAAAATCGACGATTGGGCTCCGAATTTTAGATTTCGCTCTAGTTTGTCTACAAAACTCTGGGGAAGTCGCACTAGAATATCAAAGATAATGATATTCACAGTTGAAATTTTGAGTTTTCATTTTTACCAACTCAAAAATGCCCTTCAAAGTTTCCAGATTGAGCGCAAATTCAAATTTGTGGTGTACCACTGTATGTGTTAATATTTCTTTCGATTTTAGACTCCGAGCAGAAAATCACAAACAGAAGTGCAAAACTATAATTATCATGCAAGAAAATTTGTAAGATAATATATTGATTTAATTTTCAATTTTTATTCGTGAAAGCTCTTTAGTAAAGAGATTATATTTACAGAATTATTTACAATACATGTGATATGTTATACTTAAAATAGTATTTTTATGCATTTGGCGATCTTTTTAAGCACACATTCCAACTCGACTCGACATCTTTGACCAACACTGCCAATCTTCTCAACCACTTTGAGCTCTTTGGGCACCCTGGAGCAAATTCTTTGACTAACGAGAAGGCTACTTTTTTAACTGTCATTAATGAATTTTTAATCATAGCTCTAGCTTTAGGCGAAGAATTGACCCCAGTTTTTTTTGGTCCTGATTTCTTACCGCTGCGTGCTCCCATCACTGGTACTCCGACTTGATAATCCACACTTGGCTAATCACGGGTCGGTAAAACGACCATCAATTTTTCAATTATTACGAATCGTAATTTATGATACTCAAAAACCAGTAATTATTTTTTTATGATAATCAAATTTGACAAATGCCAGTAATTTACTGGTATTCGGAAGTCGTAAGTGGCTCTTCAAAAATAAAAATAAACTTGGTCCTAACTGCCAAGACATCGAAAAATATTTTTATTTTTTATTTGATTTTCACCAAATTTTAAATAAAAAGTTTCACCCGGTAGTATTTTTAGGTCCACTAGTAAATATCATTCTACAATAAGGGCCTAAATTTTATTTATAATTTCGAACCCGCCTCGAAAATTTTTTATTTCAAGACGGGCACATGATTGGTCAATTATTTTTTAGGCGCGCGCTCATTGGCTACTCATACTATAAATCTCCAGACCCTTGCGTTGCTTTTTTCGACCAAAAATCTAACATACTGTACTAGTTAATTCAGGGGAATTAATTTTGCGTTTTCGACCAGTTCCTGTTGTTCGTAATCGCTTACAAAAAATTCGAATAAGGTTTGGTCAATTTCTTCATTCACAGAGCTAAATCCTTCTTTAGAATAGGCATTGTAATCAAAGTCCAGTTGTCTTTTTGAGCGAAAGTCTTTTGTACGGTTAAAGACATTTTCCATTATGCGAACTCGCTTGTCATGCGTCGGAATTCTGTCAAACGGTCTGATTTTAACAACTATAGTTGTTTAAAATTCAGGTAATATAAACCTGTTAGTGCACTAACATATCGTGACTACATCTGTTTTAAAAGCGAAAAAACTGTCAAATCTCACCAAATATTAAAAACTTGAAATTTTAATACTTTGCAGTTGATGTAAAATGGCATTTAAAATATATGATCCGCATTTTTAAAGGTAAAACATAATGAAAAATAATACCATCTTTCAATCTCTTTCAACTGCAGGGTAGTAGCGGATTGGCTTTTTTTCGTGTGACTTTGTTTTAAGTTACAGTATGTCCCATTTTTACTTCCGGTCTTATTTTTTCCCGAAACCCGATTGACATTGACTATTGGTCAATGAGCGATTAAATTTCGATAACACCTACGCTTTTGACATTTCAAATGTTTTGATTGGCAGAGTTAAGCTTTAGCAAAAACTAACATCGGGAGCAAAAATGTGAATGCTGTATTTTAAAGTTCTTAAGGGGGTATATCTGTCTGATTAAATGAACGCCTTAGAGGCATTAAAAATGCTCAAGAATTGATACGGGGTGATATTAAGTGTACTAAGAACCCAATATCAAAAAAAAATTTCGAATTTTCGCATTTTTTTCGATTTTTTTCTAAAGTATTTTTTAAAAGATAAGTTAAAAAATAACGTTTGTCGAATTTGACCATCTAAACTTTCAAATATCGCCTTGACGTAAGCCAACTTTCTCATCAGTGTTCACTGCTTTCTTTTGAGCCTACTTTCGAAAAAATCGAAGCCTTTTTTTTTCGGAAATTTTCGGAAAATGACCAAAAAAATTCATATTTTCAAGTTCTAGCTCGAAATTGCAAAAAAACTCTCTTCATCTCTTTAAATTTTTCTGAGGAATACTGATAAAAATTTGAGCTATTTTGCAAACATATCCTCGGAGGAGATAGATTTTGAAGTCTGCAATTTGTTAAATCGTCGGTTATTTGGCGTTCTAGAATTGTTCAGTCGCCGGATCGAAAAAAAGCTCTCCTTAAAAAATTTATATATACCGTTACGTGATCTGTGAAAATTGAGCTCAATTGGATATACCGTCTGGGAGGAGGATAGAATTTTGAATTTTGAAAACGTCACTTGTTACGATACTGTACCTATGGTGTAAGGTCAAAAATAATTTGTGATGTACTTTTTCGGAAGATTAAGATAGATCTACAAATTAGCGTTTTTCGGTTTTTCTCATAACTTTTAGTTTTCAGAATATATCACCGTGAATATGTCAAATCTGCCAGATATACCCCATAAGGGAGTAGTGTGCTTTTTGGTACCTTTCAATCACGCCTCAGAACAAATCTAGGGCACTTGTAAAATCTGAGGATACTGTTTGTAGATCTAGCGTTCCTAACGATTACACATCTCAAAGTCAACTTGTACATCACACACCAGGTGTGAGTCTATCTAGAGCATAAACGGTTTTTTCAAAATCTATCTTCTTTTAGACCCCACTAAAAGCGTCTGAAAATTTACACAGAGTAGGAAAGTAGGTTACTAATATGTTAGAGCATTTTTTTAAATTTCGCTCTTAATTTCTAGAATCACTTTTGAACGCCGATTTTACAATTTTTCGCCTTCAAAGTGATACTTCTCCTAGAAACGGATGTTCGAATAAGACCGTTTCACTCAGGTAGATGAATAAAGTGTGTCAAATATTTTGGCTCGGATTTGAATTCACCCTAGATTCTAGAAATATGACTATAAGTAAACCGGAATGAAAGTTCGAAAAAAATTTCGTCTGATCGAAACAAAAGTACCACTTGAGCTGAGATTACTGATCAAAAAGTTGGCTTACAGCTAATCAAATTTTCAACCAATCAGCGTCAAATTCGATAATTAGGTTTAACATTTTGGCTTAAATAATTGAAATTTTAGAATTTGATTAAGACATTTCCGATAATTTTAAATGTCATGCATCGTTTTCGTTGTAAATTAACCAATAAAAAAATGTTCATTCAGGTGGAATACGGTTTTATGCTAGTTAAAGCAAAAAAAGTTGAATTTTGAAAATTCTAGATTGTTCTAGATTGTTTTGAAAAAAATAATTGCCACCATGAGATTCCTTGAGTCCCTTTAGTCATAACCGATATTAATGTATCAAATAATAATTCTATAGAGGTCAAAAAAACCGACACCTACCCCCTTAAGCTGAATACAGTGGGTTAGGGCAATAGGCAACACACGTTTTGGACACAATGTAGCATATTGCTTCCACTGTTGTTTATTGAGTTTGCTGACTATTATCGTCAGTGACGATAAGTTATTCACTGTATTATAGTTACATTCGGGTTTCGTTTCAGCGCATGACAGCCTAATGCAAACTCGCGGTTTTACCTGACATGTAATATGTTAATAGCTGACAATTACCGAATAAATAACCGAAAATAGTTGACATTAACCGATTAGAAGGTTAAATGCGAAAGATTTACAGCTAAAAAATCAATTTATTTTAATCGGTTATTATCTAAATCAATTATTTAAATTAAATTATTCGATTTGAACCGATTTTGCCTTTTGAAGCAGCTCGTTTCGTGATGGCTCGTCGAACTGTATCAGTGCAGCCATTCTTCACGTGCCATGTTACGTCCATTGCAGCTTTTTTGAATCGGAACTTAAATATTTTCTAATTTCCGACTTCGACTTATAATTCGTTTTTTTTGAGATTGTGAAAATAATTAAAATCACAAATAAATTTGGAATTTATTTTAAGTCGATATTTCGCCATTTTC
>SCLH01062895.1:23958-35408 GCA_004367855.1 Oikopleura vanhoeffeni
ACTTTGTACTGTAGTCCTGATGATGCCGACAATGGCGAAATATCGACTTTAAATAAATTACAAATTTATTTGTGATTTTAATTATTCGACTTATAACACTGTACACCAAAATAACTATCGAGAAAATTTCCAAACTCTTAAAAAATTGTTGTTCAAATCTGACGTGGAAATTGCTGACTTGCTCAATTTGACTGTTTTTTCTATTTTTTTTCTAAGAGAGTATAGTTAAAATTATACAAAAACAAGATAGTTTCCCATAACTGATGCTTGTTTCGGAGAATTGATTTTCGAACCAAATGACTCCTGATGCAACGATAAGTTCAATGACCTACAAACACTTCGTGTGTCGAAAAACGACAAACTCGATCAATACTGTACGATTTGTTTGTAATGGGTGTATACATAATAATAGTATTTTCTATTATTGGAGCTATTTAGCTCATAATGTTGATTTTTTGATAAGTATTGGTAATAATTGTTTGGCAGTCACATATTTGCTGATAAGTGATCTTTTTTTTTAATTGAAGTTTATCAAAAAAATCAATCAATTTCAATCCTGAATTCTTTTCACAAACTTTCGACTTTAAGTAAAACATTCTAGTCATTAAAAATCTATGAGTTTTTCTGGCAAACGAAGTTAGAATTGTTTTTTATCAGCATTTAACACTCATTGTAAACAATGAAACTTTCAATAATATTGCGATAAACGTGAGCTAGACTTGCATTTAAGGAGTGGTCAACTCTTTTAGAGCTCGAAATATCAAACTTATTGACGATTTGAAATAAGGAATTTCAAAAATAAAAAATCGGTTTTAATGTGTTCAAGCTATCTTGTAGAGAATTTTTTTCTTGGTCATGTCTAGGGACGGTAGAATTTTTTGTTTATGGTTGGAAATTTTCAAAAAAAATCGATTTTAGGTCAATTTTTCTGTGATTTTACAAGTAGTATGTGATTCCAATTCGTAGCTGAAGCCGTATGAAGTGCTAGGAAAGCTGATTTTTGGAGTGAACAATTACGGTTTCGTTACCCTTTTTGATTGAGGGTCGAGCACATATTTGACTTCGACATTGACCGGTTCAAAGGTTCTGGTCATTCTCAAAATTCATCGTTTATAGACTTGTAATACCCCCAAAAGAATCGAAAGATCGACTTTCATGAACGTATTAGCAACTTAGGTCAATAATGTACTAAAAGGTGCGCTAGAGAGCAGAAACTGGTAAACCAAGTCACCTTCAACAACTTCTCTTTTAGCGACCTTTGTACATTTTGACCCTGGCAATCGTTCTTGAAGTCCCGTAGATTTGGGGGGCTCTGTTCAGTCAAGTCTATACGATGAACTTGAGATTGACTTGAACTTTTGACCGGTTCAAATATTGGTCGCCGACCCTCAAATCAAAAAAACGGGTAACCGAAAAACGCTTATTTTTACTGGCCACAAAAATCAAGCCTTCTAGCACGTCCATACGGCTTCGCTAGAGAAAGCTGGATCACGATACTACCTGTTAAATCACGAAAAATTGACCTAAGGGAGTGGGTGTCGCTGATTGGCCTCTTCCAAAGTCATTTCCCCAAACTAGCAAAGGTGTCTTCCAAAAACATTGTAGGACTAACAGAACCAACCTTCGCGGTGAAATTTTGAACTAAAACAGTAATCTGATTTACAATCTAACCTACATCCGACACCTACGCTTTTAAAATTAAGAAACCGACGCATTCTACCACTCCTTCAATTTTCATCATTTTTTTTATGTATTGTTTTTGTGTGAGGCTCCAAAAGATAGCCTCACACATAATGCATTTTTGTCCTTTACTCGGAATTGGATTTATTTATTTGATTTTTAAATTTAAAAGTGCCTTTAATTTTGGTTTCTTTTGACGCTACCGATGTTAAAAATTGCACCAAATCTCTTAAAAGTGTTTGTATATACGGGAAAATTATTTTGAAGCATTTTTTCTGGTTTTCAAAATTTTTTCTGGTTCAAATTTCTTCAAAAAATTGAGGGCGTCAAAATGAAAAGTTGACAAGGCCCCAAGAGACGCCGAATGAAAATCCGAAAGAAGAGACTCTCTAATGATTGTCAAACAAGGCTTGTGCTTTCAGTAATATGATAGCCGAAACTGTATCTTCTAAACTGGTGGGAGGGGAATACCTTTTGCCTGAGCCTCCCAAACTGCCATTTCAAACAATTTGGCCTAAAAATTTGAAAAGTTACTGGTGCCTGGCCCAAGAGACGCCAAGCAAAATTTCAAAAAAAAACTCTCTTATGCATTGTAAACAATTTCCTGTTCTTTCAGATGCAGTATGAGTCAAAACTATCTCTCCAAACTGGTGGAAGAGATACCTTTTGCCTGAGCGCCTCCCAAACTGATCATTCAAATTTTTTAATTTTTTTGCGTTTCCGCCGAAAGCAAAAATTTTTAAAAACAAAAGCAATTTTTGCCAATATTTGTTAGGTTTTCTCCGGAGCCTCACACAAAAATAATAAAATAATGATGAGAATTTGAAGGAGTAGGTACGAACTGCGTGTCTTTGTAAGAAGCTTTTAAAAAGCGTAGGTGTCGGCGTAGTGGATTGTATGCAGATACTTCTTAATTCAAATTACCGCCGAAGTTGGTTCTGTTAGTAAACAAATGTTGTGAATTCACCTTTGCTAGTGGTGGAGAATGACCTTGGAGATGGCTCAAATCAGCGACACCCACTACCTTAAGGGTTATGGTGGTTCCTAATTGAAATTTTCTCGATTAAATATTAGCCAAACAGGGCCTCGAGGATATATTCAGATTAGCCAGTTTGTAGAACTAGCCTTCAGCTTGCGTCCAAAAATGTGCCCCAACACTTTTTGTATGCTACAAGCCGTGCACAATAGCGCCGCGAACAAGAGGACATAACGCCAAAAACGGAAATCTATCTCTTCCCAGTTTTATTATGAAAAAAACCTTAATTTTGATACAACCTGGTATAAATTTACTATTTCCAACATTTACAGCGGGCGCGTTTTTGTCTCGATAAGTGCTAAACTTAAGAAATGCAAAAAACCATTGTGTTTCGGACATTTACGCCTCGAAAAATCTATCTCCTCCCAATGAAATTTTTGCGAATTAGCTCAAATTATGCAAAAGCAGTCCCAAAGCCATAAATAGAACTTTTACAGAGGCGTTTTTTTGCAATTTCGACCCCAAACTCAAAATATGAATTTTTCAAGGTACGTGTAAGAAAATTACCAAAAAAAAATTTGCTTTCGATTATTTTCGAAAGTAGGCTCAAAAGAAAGGCTGGAGGACCACCTGAAGAGAAAAGTTGGCTTTACGTCAACCCGCATTTTTAAAGTTTTAGTGGTGCACGCACAAACGTTTATTTTTGAACATTTTTTAGAAAAATACTTAAAAAAAAACGAAAAAAACAAAAGATTTCGAAAATTACACCTTACCCTTAAAATTGATTTTTTTTCTGATAATGGTTAACATAAAAAAAAATCCCAGTTTAAATGACCAGAAAAAAATTTCCTACCAGATAGCTTGGACCACAAAAAAAACGAAAATTTTGAAATTCCTTATTTTCAACGTCATTAGGAAATTCATTAAAACACACTTTTTTTCGTAACTTCAGACACTTCTAAGATTTTCCTCGAAAATTAAACTCCTTAAAAAAATTATGACATTTTTATCAAATAATGTCGAACTCTCTGGGGAGGAATATTTGCGGCAATATAAAAAATCCAAGACTCTTTCCCCTTGCCTTTGGCTTTCCATTATTTCTACCAACAAATTTTTGACGTTGATTTGGGACGATTTTATTAAATAGTCCGCATATCATGTCAAAAGATAATGGTAAAATAATGGAAAGCCAAGGGCAAGGGGAAGAGTTCCTTGCTTCCTTTTTTTATATTTGCCGCAATTTCTATAGTCTGCATTGGAAAGAAAAAAGTCTTTAGAATACCAAGATCCCACAAGTTTTTGTGACAACAAAAATTGCAAAATAAGTACGTGATACAGTAGAAAAGAAACGCACCAAACTTCCAAATTATATGGGAAAGTGATCGATAATTTTGTAAATGATCTTTATCCGAAATTAATAAAGGGTCGTGTAACTTGCGACTAAAAGGCGTTTGTCAACTACAGTGGTTGACCATTAAAAGCCCCCTTTACCACTTAAACCCCCCTTTTTGGCATATTGATTTTCCCGGTGACCTGTGACCACTTAACCCCCTACCTCAAAAATTTTTTATATTATAAATTAATTTTTTAAGGCAAAAATTATATTTTTAATCTTCCAACATATATTGCCAAAACAAGTTCAATATTGAAAAATATTTATATTATGAGTTCTATATTGGTAGCCAATCTGCACGACACACTAGATTCAAAAAAAAAGTAATAATAATAACAGCTATCGACATAATTAATTTAATTTTTCTTAACAAAACTTGATATTTTTGATTGAAATTTTGGAAATGATCGATTTGCAGTCACTTTCAGGGTGCTGAACATTCAGTTCATTTTGAAAGGTCATCTTGAATTAAGCACATTTGACATAATAAAATTGGTAGTAAGTGAGTTTTGAAAATAAGGGGGTTTGATGCAAGAGTATATTTTTGGCCGAATCCCCCCTTCTATGGAAATGCGTAGGTGGGAAAAAGCTATGATGAAAAAAAACAGTGAGGCAATAAAGTAGCATGTTCGAAAAATACAAGGTTTTGGATTCATTTGTATTACCATTAAACAAATGCAAAATAAAAAATATAATGCGAATAATGAAATATTGGTCGTTAATTTGTATTTCACGAGCCTAAACCTTGGGTGCTTTTTGTACCGTTGCCTGAGCGCATTTTGGTTGATTTAAAGCACTATTCATTTTTATATCCTATTATTTCAAGGCAGGACATTTAAGTTTTAAACAAAAAATTTTACAAAATTTTAGAGCAAAAATTACCAAATCTCCACGTTTCCGACCGTTAGACTTTTTTTTTCATCCATTTCTCTAATAATCCATGTTTAGTCATCAATGCGAACTTTTTTTTAATTTTACGTAAAAGAAATCAATATATAAGTCTAAACGACCAGATAACATACATACTTTTTAATTGACTACAACTTCCACAAGTTGAATATCATGCACAAAAACTCATTAATAAGAAATTTTAAACTTTTGCACCAATAATTCATCGTTAAATTTCTTGTTACCGTAGTATAAAAGCTTTCACCAATTATTAATTCAAACACATTTTAACCTCAACTGATATTTTTAATACCTCGAATGTTGTCTGTATAAATTTGCGTGTTTATGCAACTCATCCTATATAGCGTCAGTCAAAACGTGAGTTTGAACATCGTATCAAAGAACACGAACAAGCGAGTTATGCAAACAAAAACCTTTTTTTATATTCGACAAAAAACTAATCAATTTCAACAAAAGTGGCATTTATCCCATATTTTCGAATTGTGATTGCTATAAAACAAAACCTCTCATAGAAGTGGTATTTAGTTGAATAATTAAAAAACCTTGCTGCACCATTAAAAATAACCGATTTTCAACTCACAAAAACACTTTTCCAATACTCATTTCATAATAATTCAGACAAAACTCTCGAACTACACAAAATATTTCAAATTTATTTTGAAATGATAATTCCGGAAAAACAGGCTTTAAACTTATTAATTAGGAAACGCCCTTTCATCGGCAGGCAAATTAGGTCATGGGTTTCCCCCATTTTAACATTGGTATCCATAAATAGTACGCGAAATTCTAGACTGCCAATAGACGGGAACTTGAAGTTTTCTGTTACGTACACTTTATAGAAAAGGTGCAATTGATAATTAATATAAAAATAAAATTCGAAAAACGTTCGCAAGCTAATATGAGAATATAAGTTTAAATTTTTATTAAAAAATAAAGTTCAGATATCTAGAAAAAACTTCTTCAGAAAACTTATCAATCAGACCCAAAAAGCTTCTGACACTGTATAAACCCCCCCCCTTCTGGCCTGCGACCACTTTAAAACCCTCATACCTGACGAATATGACCACTTAAGAGCCCCCTGACCACGTAAAGACCCCCCCTTTTAAGGCCACAAGTTGTAAGGGGCTGTTAAGTGGTCAACCAATCATTAGTTAGAGCTTAAAGATTTAGTCTACGTAAATAACGTGTATCATATAATTGTTGAGCAAAATTAGATTTTTATTTCTATTGCTATTCGTTAAATTGCTGTTCTGCGAACTGGGGGAAATTTGATAACTGAAAATGGTAATTACTTTCAATCGAGGCATCACTATAAATTTTAATTCAGATGTTCAGCCGTAAATTTTCGTCGCAATCTCTAAGACATATTGGCTTATGTGTGCAAAACATATCCAGGAGGCTATCTACAAAAAATAAACAACCTTGCCAGAAATAAATATTTAGGGCTTTATGGAATTGAAACTGTCTCCTCAAGAAATAAATTATTCTGAGCCAGATGAAATTTTTTTTTGATCACCTAGTGGTTGCAATTTTGAGTTTCAAAAACAACTTTTGGGCTGTTGTGCTTTTAACCGATATTAATTTGCTGTTAATCTTGAAGGACGCTAGTAAGCTTTATACTATGAAAAAAATTATTTGGAAAATTAAATTTGAAAAAAAATTTAGCTCAATAATTTGATAAAAAATGCGAGCACGCCGGAAACACGCATTAAATGTAATTGATATTTTTCTCAGCCCCCTCACAGCCAACAATTTTTTGTCGTTATTTGACGTCATAAAGAGTGATAGCTGATCTGATAAAGAATAAAAGCCGATTGCGCTCCCAATTGCGCGCTATCCAAATCGCCAAAAACCCCCCCATTCTAATTTATGCCCCGGAATCACCCCCCACATTTTTTAATTTTCAAACAATTCCCACGTAATAAAAATTTCTGCCAAGCCAATAATACTTAATTATTCATTGACATGAATGATACAATTCGTTATCCAAATAAACGGATTTTCCCCACGGGGTATGACCCACTTATGTGTCATATTTTTATAGAATCTCCTCCAAAAAATTAACCTGTGAAATACCCGTGATGAATTTATCAACTGTTCTATATTTGTTTAATAATTTCCTTCGGAATTAATGAATACAAAAAACAAATTCTCAGAACTTATGCGCAAAGATATTGAATAAACACATAAGACGAGAAGTTCATCCAAAAAACATTGTTTCAAACCAACTTTGATCATGGTACAGCGCTGAGTCGAAAGTTAACCTCCATGTGAAAAATATTCCACAGAAATCTTATTTCGGCTCTTGCACCGTTAATTTGTCAAGATGAACCAAGGCTTCAGAATATTCGTTTTTCAGATGATCGTTATACCCGGTGGTTCAACTTAAACCGGTCGATTTCTCGACTTCACTAAGGTACATAAGAAAAAGTCCTATCAATCTCCTTTCGGGAAGAAGGAACCGATAAAGACTCCTGTTAGACTCCGGACCGGCAAAAGTCAATTTTGGAACTTTTTTACAATTTTCTCTCTGAAAAATTCTCAAGACCAAAAAAAATCAAATCTGGCCTGAATTGGACCACATAAAAAATTCTCATGCAGAATTTGCCTCAACAAAATCGATACCACAATTTCTGGACTCTCAAATTCATAATTCAATCGTCAAGTCGACAGTATAAGTTTGCTACAACGAAATTTTATATTAACTAACCATGTTTTTGATTTTCGTGATGGCAACAAAATTGCAAAACATTTGCTTGTGGTCTCACGATTCCTGTAAAGAGCAATTGATTTCAGCTCTATCAATAACGCATCCATTAGTAAGCTTGGAAGCTCGTCCATCACACGTTTCATCGCTCAGAATTCCATACTTCAATAAAATTTAGTATATGATTGCACATGATTCAATGCGTTTTCCAACATCCATATAAGAAACAATATCTCCGTTCCTAAAAATTTATACGTGAAGGAAGATACCAACACATTTTAAAATGAAACAATATCCAAATTCTTTCAATTTTATATGGTAATGATAACGCCAGGAATATGTTTAATATCAACGAAACAAGGCATCTGCTTTGGTTTAAAAATAAATATCTGCCTTGCGTTTTTTTCGTTAACCACAACTTATTTGTTTCCACAAAATCCTCGACGTTACTTGGTCAAGTATCCGAATAAATGTGGTATGGCATTGATTGGTTTCATCTTGCGGAATAAAAAATACGGTAATACGAGCAAACTCAGGCTATACTCAAAATTATTCTTTTAAGTTTACCACCCCCCATAACAAATTTGGTATTAAAGAATATCCCCCTTCAGGCCACCAGAGCCACTAATATAGGGTCGTGGTTTGTCGAGAGTAAAATTAAGGCATTTTTTAAGTAAACTGAAAATAGTCTGATAACGACTTTCGAATTTTATAGTCATCAAATACCAAACGACGTAATTCATATTGACCGAGTGAGAAATTGAAATTTTTTTATATCGACAATGAGGACAAAGTAAAAACAAAATATTGAAAAAAATAAGTAGGAAACCTACGGATATGGTGAATTACCAACTTTTATTGCTCGACTTTGAACTACAGTGATATGGGAAAAAAAATAAAGTGTTAGCGTAACTAATAAATTAGATTGACAAATACAAATTGAGAAAGAATAGACTAAATTTCTATATATACAATATATGTATATATAACATTTGAAATATATAAAGTACCACCAATTAGAGTTGCCTTGAAAGACTTCATTTCCGCAGTGGGAACGTGATTATTGTAAATTTTTTGTTTTAGAAGAATTTACTCTTCGAAAAAATTTAAAACAAAACACGTCAGAAGGCCTCAGACACAAAAAAAAACTATACTGTCGGAAGATTCGAGAATAAAGTATCCTACAAAATCAGAAAAAAACCAAGACTAGAAAAAATTATAACTTCTCGAACCACGCCATCAATAAATGTAAATAAATTTTCATTTTGAACATTAATCGCAAAACTCTAATGGGCGATGTTGAACCTTAAACTTTTAGTTTTAGTATTTTAGTGAACATTTTCCCACAAGTATGGTTTTCAAAAAATACAAGCCAAACTTTTAGGCTCTGATGCTGTAGAGAAGAGATACAAACCCTTAAAACGTCACTATATTTTCTAAGATACATTTCTAAAACGCGAAAATTTATATTTAATCCGAACAACATTGCATAAAAATATTCAGGAGCAAAAATATAATATAAATAAATCTCCACAAAATGAATATCAAACAAACTATAAACCACCACACAGCAAACATTTATATTTCGGCAAGAACCATACAACTTTTTTAAATATCTGTTAATATCTCAATCTTACACTCTGATTGAGAATAATTTTAAATGGATATTATCTTGATTGTAATTTTTATTTTTTCAATTCACCAGGATGGTCTTTTGCAAAATTGAACATACTCTGTTATATTCACCACAAAAAACAATAAATATTCAGGTCTCAAGTTATTTATAATCCTAATAAAAAACTATAACAAGACAAAGATCTAAAGTTTCACGACAACCTGACGCATGAGACTCCTGAACGATTTAAGGACGAAATGCAATGATCCCGCAGCAAACGGGTATATTTTTATTCATGTAATAGCACTCTAATTGTCCATATCAAAACTAAGAAAATTAAAATCTTTTTATATAACGAAAAATTGAACAGACGCGGCCGCCTGGCAACACCGCAACAGAGCGCCACTTAGTCCGGGAGAATATAAAAATCCCAAAATTAATAGCGTTCGTGGAAAACAATAACCTCAAAAAAATATAACAACGAATAACAGATAAGACTTCAGTTCATCTAATAAGAAGCTCTAATTAATGACATACCGAACGGCAAATTAAGAATTTCCAGAGAAAAGCAATTAATAACTTCAAAAAAAACTTTACTAACAACACAAGTCAGACTTCCTCTGTCGACATAAAATAAATGTTCCAAAAAAGTCCGCGAATAACGAGTTCAATCTACGGCTGGTGATAAATCCATAAAATAATAAATCAAATATTTTAAATTTAAAACCTGCTCACCTATTGACACTACAGAAGTGAAATTATGAAATAGAATTCTTGCACCCAGGCTGACTTTAATGGTAACGGGATATAAAAAAACCGTCTCCACCATAAGATAAAACAAATCATTTTGACAAAACATTCCACGATCTTAATTTTTCACGCGATCTAGGGCCACTCCCGAGTTGTATAGCAAATGAAATATTCAGATCTCGGAAAATATTTTTTAAGAAGTTGCATAAACAATATTCTCTGTCGAAATTTCAGATGGCGTCCGAGACGAAAATGTTGAGGAACTGTCGATTATACAATACATTTATGGTTTTGCGAATACGTCGCAAAGATTGAGCGGCTCGACTAACAAAAAACCATGCAGATCTGCTCCGGGGCGGTCAGGCACATAATTGAGCTCATGCATAATTCTAGTGTGTTAACCAACTGAGGACACCGAAGTTTTACCGCAATAGATTCGTCATCTATTCCTATCATGTGAAGGGAAAGCCAAATTTCAGAGCCAATCAGAACAAGCGCAAATTTTTCACCCTTTTAAGGGGCGGGGTACTGACTGTTTTATGAGGCCTTGAGTAGCGTATGACAAAATTCAATCCACACCAATGAAACCCAGGTTGTATTAATCTGAAAAGTGTCCAACACCGACCAAATTCATTTTCAAAAAAATTTTACACAATTATTATCGCGATTTTATAGTGTATTATTTTTGATTAAAAAAATAAAGATAACTATGCTTCTACAAACATGAAATCATAAAAAAATACATTCTGCTTAATAATTCTAACAACAAAAAACGATCAAATCATATTCCTTGAGACTCATAATGGGAGTCAGCAAAACATCTCAAGGAAGTCGCTCCCGCAGTTTCTGTTCCGAACATATCCTATGTAATGATTAGCCTCTAAGAATAAAAAATGAAAATGAATTTTTGAGATTTTTCCTAGGAGATAGGTTTCCAACGTCCAGTTCTAGCGAAGCCGTATGAAGTGCTAGAAAGCTGATTTTTTGGCCAGTGAAAATTAAGCGTTTTTCTGTTACCTGTTTTTTTGATTGAGGGTCGACGACCAATATTTGACTTCGAATGACCGGTCAAAGTTCATGGTCAATCTCAAAATTCATCGTATAGACTTGTAATTACCCCCAAAAGAATCGGAAGGATCGACTTTTCAATGAACGTATTAGCAACTATAGGTCAATAATGTACTAAAAGGTCGCTAGAGAGCAAAAACTGGTCAACACCAAAGGTCAACCTCAAGCGAACTTTTTGCTCTTTAGCGACCTTTCAGTACATTATTGACCCAAAGTTGCTAATACGTTCATTAGAAAGTCTACCCGTCCGATTCTTTTGGGGGTACTTTCAAGTCTATACGATGAACTTGAGATTTACCTTGATCTTTGACCGGTCAAATATTGGTCGCCGACCCTCAATCAAAAAAATGGG